>JANDBE010000039.1:15795770-15806820 GCA_024320915.1 Erigeron philadelphicus
TGCTGACTTACTTTCTTGATGTTATAGTACTATTTTGAAGGGCGGTTCGATATGGTTAAGTTTGTGAAGACAGTACAAGATGCTGGATTATTTGTACATCTTCGTATTGGCCCATATGCGTGTGCTGAATGGAATTACGGGTTTGCTATATGTTATATTAACCTTTGAACTTAAACTTACAACTATAGCCCATATACATGTACCAAATTCAATCCTCCATTTTCATTACATTTTTGAATATTTAATATGCAGAGGATTCCCTCTTTGGTTACATTTCATTCCTGGAATTCAATTTCGGACCACAAATGGTCCTTTTCAGGTACTTCGCTGCCACATACTACAGTTATTTTGGCAGTTCGCATTTTGATTCTACTGTCACGATAATAAGCTTCAAATACGAATTGTTGTGCAGGCAGAAATGGAACTTTTTCTTGCTAAAATCGTCAACTTAATGAAAGAAGAAAATCTTTTTGCAACACAAGGAGGCCCGATCATTCTAGCTCAGGTACTACTTAATTTTACATGTTCCTCATATTATTCAAACCATCAGATTCCAAAGTAGAGAAATATTCATATGATGAGTGTAATTTAATATGCATAACAGGTCGAGAACGAGTATGGTAATGTCGAGTGGGCTTATGGTGTTGGTGGAGAGCTATATGTAAAGTGGGCAGCACAAATCGCTCTAAATTTTAATATTTCTGTTCCATGGGTGATGTGCTCACAAGAAGATGCACCCGATCCAATTGTAAGTAAATTTATCTCACAAGTAATTGTTATATCGGTGTATATTTTGCTTAGAAAATATATTTTTGTTTCCAACATAATGATTCTTCAAAATACAGATAAATACATGTAATGGGTTCTATTGTGATACTTTCGTACCAAATTCTCCTTCAAAACCGAAGATGTGGACTGAGGACTACACTGGATGGTATAATTTTTCTTTAGCCTGCTATTCCATATAAGCATTCAGTAATTACATATGATCATACAAAATCTGTACGCCTTTCTCTTTGACTTTGCAGGTTTCTTGCATTCGGGTATCCTGTTCCTTACCGACCAGTTGAAGACCTGGCGTTTGCTGTTGCACGGTTTTTTCAGAAAGGAGGCACTTTTCATAATTATTATATGGTATGTTCAAAAAAATTAGTTTTTAATGTCAAAACATGAAGGCACGTTCCATAACATGTAAGTGGATACTAAAAGCATAAAGATGGTGTCGTGCAGTATTTTGGTGGAACAAACTTTGGACGAACAGCTGGAGGTCCTCTAGTTGCTACCAGTTACGATTATGATGCTCCTATAGATGAATATGGTAACTTTTTAAGCATGTTTTGTAAAGTTAATTTCCATTTTAAAAGTACTGCTACCTATTCCAACTCTGCAAATTTATAAAGATAACTTATGCAGGATTTATTAGGCAGCCAAAATGGGGTCACCTAAGAGACCTACATATGGCAATAAAACAATGTGAAGAATATTTGGTAAATGGAGATCAAACTCATAAATCTCTTGGTATAAACTTAGAGGTACAGCAACATATCTGCGTGTGTATATATAGATGAAGAGTATACCTTTTTTGATGAACGGATAGCAATGTTGCTAGTTGCTACTCTCAGTGACACAATTCATTTGCCTGCAGGCAGATATATACCATACAACAGCCCACGATTGTGCAGCTTTTCTTGCAAATTATGGTAGCAGTTTAGATGCAAATGTTACATTTAATGGTAAAGTATATTTTCTCCCAGCATGGTCCGTAAGCATCCTTCCAGATTGTAAGTCTGTCACTTTTAACACAGCAAAGGTAAGCTTATCTGATGCCATTCAGATATTTCATATACATCCGTGTTTTCTTGTTCGTTGACTGAATGACATTTGAAATATGATGTATTCATCTTTGTTTGTTATTTGGAGCGATTAAGGTTGCCGGTCAGAAAAGTGTCGGTGATTCTACATTCTCTCCCAGTGCCAGTGTGAGTGAACTTTCGCTTTCAAATTCACCATGGAGTTGGTATGTTGAGAAAGTGGGTATTTGGAGTAACGAATCATTCACAGCAAACAATTTGCTAGAGCAGATAGATACTACAAAAGACACAAGTGATTTTCTATGGTACACTACAAGGTAAAAATAATGTAATATAGTTGTCTTGAGAGAAAAAATATGTTAATGTATCAAATGTTGATATTTACCTGGTAAGTTATTGAATAATTATCATGTAGATTTAATGCAAGTACTTATATGATAGCTTTATGTTGCCTCTGTAGCATTGAAGCGGATGAAAAGAAAGATGCATTTTTGCTCATTGAGAGTTTGGGTCATGCAGCTCTGGTTTTCTTGAACAAAAAGGTTTTAGGTAACTTCTGGTAACTGTCTATTGTAAAATAGTATCCTAGTTCTAACTTATATTTTAACTTAAATTATTTCTCACCAAATATGCATTGTTACATTCTCTTTTCTTATTAATTGTAGCATTTGGCTATGGTTATCATGATGATGCAAGCTTCAACATAAGTGAAAAGATTAGCCTCGAGCAAGGAAACAACACACTGGATATAATTAGTATGATCGTCGGTGTACAGGTGACTATCTCTTTTCTTTTTACCGGCTTTAGACTTCAGATATAACAAGAAGTTCAATTCAATCATCTAAAAATTCTTTGTATTTTCTTAATCAATACAAGCAACATATGAGAAAAACGATAACACCGATTAACCATATAAGAACATAACTGGTCTAGAGCATCATTATAATTATAGTAAGATAAAAGACAATGTTTTCTTAATTTCTTTTCTACATTTTGGATTCAGAACTATGGTCCATGGTTTGATATCATGGGTGCAGGCCTATATACAGTCATCCTTGCTGATCTGAAGAATGTTAAAACGGACTATTCATCTAATGAGTGGACTTACCAGGTTCGTAGTCGAATTTGAATACTAGTTTGGCATGTTACTTTCTCAAATGTCAAACTTTATGTAGCAATATTGATGTGCAATCAGGTGGGAACTGAAGGGGAAAGTCTTGGACTTGATAAAACAGATCTAGCTAATAGTTCCCTATGGACGCAGGGTAGCTCGATCCCTATTAATCAAAGTCTAATTTGGTACAAGGTAAGTAACACACACTTATTGTTAACATTGTGTGTGTGTAATTGTTGGCTTAAGTAGGTCAACTGAGAATTGGGTTCAAACACTAATTTTTCTATCTAATTTGCAGTCCACATTTGTTGCACCTGAAGGGAAAGGTCCATTATCACTGAACCTTGCTAGTATGGGGAAAGGTCAAGCATGGGTCAACGGTCAAAGTATAGGACGATATTGGTCAACTTACCTTTCACCAAAGACAGGTTGTACTGATAAGTGTGACTACAGGGGAAGTTATGATGCACAAAAATGTCAAAAGAAATGTGGCCAACCTGCTCAAATATTGTAAGTAACATAAACAGTTAAAATACCACATGAACCGAGTATTCTGAAGAAATGAAACAAAAAGTTTTCAACAATATTTCTTAGGGGTGGCAACTTGGAACATTTACTTATGAATGGGTCGGCTTTGTTATCGTATGAACAGTTAAAATTGTCAAAATCAAATATAAGGAAAAGGTCAGACCAAAAGCCTGCCAAAGTGTTTTTTAGAGCAGTTGACCTATAAACTTTCATCTAAAAGGTTAGCTTATTATCATTCTGGTTATTCATAAAGAGAGAAAATCATGGGTACCATTTTATTGTCGGTTAAACCCAACCCAAACCTACCAGCACATAAGAAGGACCTGTTCTGACCTATTATCCAATCTGCCTTGCCCATCCATTTTGACATCTCTAATTCTGTCTTTACATATAAGGGTTTAAAATAGGGTAAATAATATGAAGAATATACGTACAGATATCATGTACCACGAACATGGGTCCATTCTGGTGAGAACTTGCTTGTTCTTCATGAAGAGCTTGGTGGTGACCCTTCAAAAATATCTGTGATGACAAGGACCGAGCAGCTGGTATGTAGCCATGTCTCAGAGTATGATTCCATTCCAGTTGACCTCTGGAAACCAAACTCTGATTCCAAATCTCAAACCCCTGAAGTTCGATTAACGTGTGACCAAGGCTGGAAAATTGGATCAGTTCATTTTGCTAGCTTTGGAAATCCAAAAGGAGATTGTGGCATGTTTGCTCAGGGCAGTTGTCATGCAGATGTATCGTCTGTTGTTGAACAGGTAGTAGAATTATCAATTTGCTTGGTTACTAGTATAATCATCAATGACTTAATTCAACAGGATAGACTAAGCTCAATCTTATGTATAGCATTATGTAGTACATACAATTAACACACATTTGCTGAACATTGCAGGCTTGTATAGGGAAGCAAAAATGTTCAGTTCCTGTTTCAGCGGCAAAATTTGGCAACCTGTGTCCAGATGTGGTTAAAAGCTTGGCAATTGAGGTTTTATGCAGTGCCTGAACAATACCTTTGTGTTTCATAGTTGAATTATGGTTTTGTACTTTTGTGATGTTGTAACTAATGTTGTTATTTCCATCATTGTGTTACAGTGGATTGAGGGTTTTTTTGAAAATCATAATATGCTCTACTGGATAAGGATCCTCTAAAGTTATACCAACTTCACCTATGAAGTTGGAGGAATTTCAACCTTTGGATTAAAATCAAAGGTCAAGATTCAAATTTAAGTTTTGAATCTTGACCTATGATTTAAATCCAAGGGTCAAAAGTTGTCCAACTTCACCTATGAAGTTGGTATAACTATAGAGAATCTCTATCCGCTCTTTTATAACTAGTTTTTGTTAACAGATGCACTACTATGACAGTTTCTATTACATCACAACTTTTTGGGTAAGCATGACTGATCTAAAAAGATGTAATTACCCGTCTCAAACGCCGTAGCGACCTACTTAACGAAAGTTTTAGCAGGCCATGGTGATGATATTGGACTTAAAACCTCCAAACATATACAGAAACGTTTGAACATGTGACACTAAACTAAATAGTAATCGACACTAAAGCTACAAAACAAGATCGCCGTGATCCATGAAAACGAAACTAGAATATAATACTACCCAATTCCAAAAGTAGTTTCACCTTCCGGAAGTAGTACTACACTTCTGTAAACTAATCCCACTATCCCAGCACAAATCCAAATAGCGAATTGCTCATCACAATTTGAGTAGAACCCCTAACGTGATTAATGATGAACTTAGCATACATAAATGAGAGCTACATTGATTGTATATAGACCCTACTGAGTTTTGAATACGAAATCCAAGGGTTATCAATAGGAAACTACTTGGCTACTGATACTTTTGTGCAAGTCTTTGGTAATTCACCACACTCAGATATATATTTTAGATTTTTGGACAGGTCACATAAGAAAATGGTTCTGGAAAAATATGGAACCTGTTTTTTATTTAATCAAGCTAGCAAATATATTTACAGCTTCAGTTACCTACTATAAAAATCTTCAGTCCAACCAGACATAAACTGACCACCAGTCAGGGGCCAAGTCCTCCAGATTCCACAACACCACCCTATGTTACATGACAATCTAGATTTTACATAAGAACGGGCCTTTCAAACATCGGTGCTTTCTAAACCAGCAATGCTTTATAGGAAATATAGTCGGGATCCAATTTCATTTTGCAGTTTAGGATCATTTATTTATAGGTTACAAAGCTCAATACAAAGGAGAAATGAAAGAAGCCCAAACTCCCAAGTAGACTATTCACAAAAGCTTCAGGCAAGTAGGAGTATCTTCCCAATATGCGCACTGGTTTCCATAAGCTTATGACCCTCTCCTGCTTCCGATAAAGGGAAGTATTTGTATACTACAGGTTTCACCTTCCCTTCAGCAATCGCTGGCCAGACGTTCTTTTCGACTTCACTCACTATTTCTGCTTTCTTTTCCACACTTCTGGTTCGCAGACCAGCACCTGCAACCAAATTCATCAGTGAACATCAAGCATCTATGTCGTACAATGGAAGTCTAAAACGATTACTTAGTTCAGTCATGCATTTGGCTAGTTAAATCCCCCCACTGAATATTACTCTTTTGGGACATGCAGATTGTCCAAATTGCCGTTAGTGAATAAATTACACCACGAGTCTCTTATCTTCTAAAAGATCTTCACTACCTCCTTTAAATCAAATACCTACACCACTCAACACCAAGACCACACCAACAGTCGCCGCCAACACCACCGATCGCCGCCACCACCACACCGCCACCGCATTCCTTGGATACCGTGCTAGTATTCATTTAATACATGTATGTGTCTATATACATATATGTAGCACACACCAAATTAAGTTCAGTTAACCACAGGTATCGGAAATTGAAAACCGTACCCTAACCGTTCTACACCGCTTTTTAGGTTTTCGGTTTTTTTGGGGTACTGTTTATATTTGGTTTCGATTTTTTGGGTTTTGGATCAAGAGATTCAGTCCGGTGATTCGGTTTTACGGTTCTTTAGTTACAGCCCTAGCTACGTGTGACTAAAGACATAATCTGAGAAAATGTTGAACAATTTGTCAGATATCTAAACCCTTCTTCAATAACAAAGGAAAAGAATCATCTATGCCGAAATCAGCACCAAGAATTTTTGTAAAGCTAATGTAATATAACTTCCCAAAATTAAAAATGCTGCAACTTTTACAAACGTGATATATATTTGTAATTTCAAGTAATATTGTGTCAATATAATCTAACTCACTAGTATGATCTAAAAGCTACATTTAGAATGACATGCAACCCAAGATGTCATGAAGAAAGAAGATCCTACAAAGATTTCGTCAGTCATGTTGGAATGATATATAAAGATTATCATGTGCAACATAAATACGTGAAACGAGAAAGGATCTTTGGCATGCGTACCTTGCACAGTAAGCCGTTTTGCCAATATCAGTGCTATATTGGCTTCTGCTTTTACTCCACCCATGAGACCAATGATGAAAAGCCTCCCATCAATACTTAAGCTTTCTAGGTTTTTCTGGAAGTAGGGTCCACCAATATTATCCAGTATAACATCAACACCTATAGTTCATCCCTTTGAAAGTTAGAGGTTAACGACGAAAAAGGAGAAATTGATACTCTCAAACCATTGTGTGTGGGTTTTCATTGCACACTAGTATAATGTGTCGGCAAGAAAAATGGGATTTTGCACCAAAACAGCCATCATACTTGGCACTTCTGATCTGAACAGCTGTTTCTTGGAAAAGGTACTTTTTCATATGCTCAAACCAGAGGTGAAACTTTTGACCCATATACTTGTGAACGGGTTGCTTCGGGTTATGTTTTATCTATCATGGGTTAATTGTGTAAAAATAAAATGGTTACTTAAAGGGCATAATTCCCATTAGTCAAAGGGGAGAAGTAATTGAATCTACCATTTTGAGCATAAAACCTTCTAAATCATATAACTCAGAAAAAAAAAATTCAGAAATTCTGATTATTAAAATAAAAAACTAGTTAATCAATTTAACAGGGTGAACCCTTTTACCCAAAGAAAAACAACGTAATCATTTTTGGCAAACTAATTATATATACACAAATAAAAAAAATTGGATAAAATGTGTGATAAACGGAACCTCCTGAGATCCGTTTAGACCCGTGGTAAATAATAAGATGTCTTGAGCTTTAACCCATTACTCAATGCATCTGAACCACCCACTTTTCGACCTCTACTTTTCTTAAATTATAGTCAAATTTAGAAGAAACACCAACTATAACAAGTTTAGAAATCCAATAACTCCAAAGAAGGCCATAAAAGAATAAAGTTGAAGCTATATCACCTTTACCCCCTGTTTCCTCCTTCACTCGCGCAACAAAATCTTCTGTCTTGTAGTTGATGCAAATGTCAGCTCCAAACTCCTTACATGCCTTTAACTTTTCATCACTCCCTAAATAATATAAGTCGAAGCTTGTTAATTGATTGTAGATTTGCATTTAATCACTATAATGAACCGAGAGTGGGAGAAAAGACTTAACCTGCAGTGACAAACACCTTAATGCCAAGGTATTTGGCCATTTGAATTGCGAATGTACCAATGCCGCTAGAGCCACCATGTATCTGAATATCTTACAAGCTATAGGTCAATATGTTTTAAAATGTATTATAAGGGTAATTTTCTAGGCAATGCATATTGAGAAAAACAATTTTATGATCACCTTTACATCCTTACCATTATTTTATTAATTTGGCCACTTGACCTAAAGTCCTAAACTATTGGGGAAATTTATTGCTATCACATTATCATCAATATGAATGAACGAACAGTATTAATTTCGCCATAAGATTTTTTAAGCTGGTTTTTTATTGAACATATTGCATATCTGTTTGACAAATAGTTAATTATTTGGTCAATTAACTCTTGCTATTTTTATAAACGGCTAAACAGATGAGGATTTCCCTCTTCAGGTTACCCGGGGAAGGCGAATCCTCTTAACTCGGATGTATGCGGCCTAACTGGGGATTTGAACGTGAGACCTCTTGTAAAGAGGTTCGGGATAATTAGCCACTAGGTCATCGTAAAGGTGGTTAAACTGTCACCATTTTTGTCATACTTGAAAACTTCTTTTGTATGCATCATTGACTCACATTCTATGCCCATTTTGAGGTTCATTAGTCACAATTTTGATAGTCAAACCACTATAGAAAAATCAACTGTTGTTACATTGCACCCTATAAGCAAAATTAATATTTCACTTACCAGAAACGTTTCCCCTGAAGATAGCTTGCTTGTCATGAAGACAGTTGACCAAACGGTGCATGCCACCTCGGGGAAGCTAGCAGCATCTTTCAAAGAAATACCAGATGGGACAGGAAGGACCTGGCCGGCAGGTACAACTACTTTTTCAGCATATCCTCCTCCACTTAAAAGAGCACATACCTACAGTTCAGGTTTCCCTTATCATTTTGAAATCAGGAACAAAAAATTGATACGTACCTAGAGCAGAAAGAAAGTCTAGGGTGGTTAAGTGTCAAGTTACAATACTTATTTAATTATATTTGGTAATTACTTTGGGTCCAAGTTAGGTTACGTGATGTTTATGTTTAAATAAGGCTGCCAGCCATTAGGGTTAGGGTATGGAGATTATTATTATTGTTCTTAGGAACTAGGGCTGTTGATAGGGCCACTGGGGCATTAATCCAGATTATCTATCGATTGTCTTCTCTTTCTCTTATTTACTGTTTTATTCTTATTGTGTTGCTACTTTCGGGTCTGTTACACATCAAAAATTTGACAGGAAAGCTATTCAAAAGAATACTCAGATATACCATATATGCAGAGATTCTGATGACATATTAGCATTTACACAATCATTTCAAGCGGGGACTTTCTTAAAATATTCTTTTACAATAAACAAAAGACAGAGAATTCATTCAAGGAACTAGCAAGAAGCTAAAAATTACAAAGCACCGAAAGCAACTTCCAACAATATACACCAACAACTTCATAAAAACTAGAAACTTAAGTACCAAATCTAACGAGCATCGTAAGCACAATTGAAAAAAAACACACCTGTGCTAGCAACAAGGCAGGACGCAACACTAGAAACCAACTAGAGAAACATCAGTTAACCCTAAACCCAAAATACTAAACACCTAACCCTCACAAAGACAACTTCCCAATCTAATTCACCGACGCCTAGAGCTACAATCACCAAATGTACAAACCTTCAAAGTTATGTAGTAAAGGTTATTCATTCACTCACTAAAACATATGATATCACATACCCATTTGAACCAAATCTACTTAAAGCTCGATTTTGCGTCAAGTGATAAACTAATTTCATCACTCTAAAGTTAACTTAAATTTTACATAATAAATCAGACAGACATATAGTGGTCCAAGGGGGAGGCTGTTTTTTAGGTCTCAGCTTCAAACCCACACATTCGCGTTGAATTAACAACTAACACTTGTCGTTTAAAAAATTTATAACAACAATTAATAAGAATCGATATATATATATAAGCAACTAGAGAAAAAAAAAGTAACCTGATCACCAATTTTCCAACGGGAAACATTTTTACCAACGGATTCGATGATACCGGAACATTCGAGACCTGGGTATTCACTCTCTCCCTTTGGGGGAGGATACACGCCTTGTCTTTGAAGGGTATCTGCTCTGTTAAGAGCTGTGGCTGTAACTCTGATCAAAACGGCGTCGTCGTTGAGTTGTGGGTCATCTACTTGTTGGAGTTTGAGTACTTCTGGTCCTCCTGGCGTCGTGATTACTACGGCCTTCATGCTGATCGATCGGAAGAGTTGTGCGTCGTGATGGATGCTGTGGTTGACTAGCTGGGAATTGGGAGCTGCTATTTATTTAACTTAATAGTTCAGATGTGAATTGGGTGTGTAATGGTGGTAACCAATCAAATGCAACCATGTGTAAAGAAAAGCAATGTGAGATCTTGGCAAATAAAAAGGATTTTTATACGTAAACTTGCAATGATTTGGCATAATGAAACAAGATTTGTCTAAATTTAAACAAAAGTTGAAACAATTTTATACGTAAACTTGCAATGATTTCAATTATGAAAATTTAAAATTCAAACATGACATATGAGTTAAAGATTGTCTAAATTTTATTACCAAGTTAATTTTAATTTTAGAGTATTTATATCCATGAGAAGGTGTGGTTATTGATTTAAAGTCTCTTGGAATTATTATTTACGACCAAAAGGCTGCCGGATTTTTTTTCTTTTTAGATAATTAAGGTCGGATCATCTGATTCTCTTTTCAAATTGCTTCGTCTTTTTTATGCAGATTCTAGCAAAAGGGGTTTTATATTAAGGGATAATTGCATATATACCCAAATACACCATCTAAATTACATATATCCCCAACAAAAAATCTAAACTACAAATATACCCAATACTATCTACAAATCTACATATTTATCCAATTCTATCTATTCCATCTAAGTAAATTTTATTTCAATCCCATTATACCCTTCTCCAAAAACACTTCAATTCTTTCCCTGCCAAAATCAAAACTAACAAACTTCTTAAAAGGTCAAAATTGAATTTATCAAAT
>JANDBE010000039.1:15884078-15895685 GCA_024320915.1 Erigeron philadelphicus
GTGTATGTGTTTTTTGTAAAGAAAATTTAAAGAAAGAATGAAGATTGATAGATAGATGGTTGGTTATGTTGAATGTACATATATATATATATATATAAGGTGAAATGTTAGAAAAAAAAAATATATGTTTACTTCAAGAATTAACGGCTATATGGCCAAAAAAAACAAACCTTCCGGACACGTTACAAAACCAAAGGGGCATGATTTTTCATTAAGTGGAACGCCCACGGGGCCGAGAAGAGGCGTTCCGGGGGCGTTCCGAGGCGTTTGGAACGGTTTCCAAGAGAGGGAACGCCGGTCTAAATTTCTGAATAAACCAAATAATACTACTGTGTTCTTTGAAGATCTATCATCTGATCCTAAATTCCTGTTGCCGCAGATGACGTCATCTCACAATCAAGGTGTCAAGTCACAGAATGAAGGAATCGATGATGTGATGAGTTGTTGGAACTGGATGATTCACCCATGGATACACACGACCACAAAAAAAATGTACGGAGGCTGCTGAGAGGGCGTTTGTTGAATCATTACGGAAAGAGATTTTGGAATTGATGTGATTGAATTTGACCTTCTAGACATAGATGATTCACAACAGTTAGGAAATATATATATATATATATATATATATATTGTGATTCTTAACAATCATGTTGTCGTTTTCACCACTTACCAGATCCATATACGGCTGAAAGTTTTGATCCTTTCGATTATGTAGTTTTGTCATGTTCATTTTCTGGCACTTTTGTTGAATTACAAATATACTTTTTGTGTGCTTTACAAAATTTTGATTATGGATAGCGGATTAGCGGTTTCAGTTGAGTCGATGAATGATTTAGTTTTTGTTATATTCTGAAAGAAAATATCAAATCAGAGTGTCGTTTACTGTTCGATGAATGATTAATAATTTACTGTTGTTTTTCTTTGTGTGTATATTAGTAGTAATGAACATAAATTTATTTGTTTATTTTAGATTCAGAGAGTTTTTTCTGCAGTGACATAAAAGGATTAATGAAAGCGCTAGACCGGATTGTTGAAATAACTGATTAGGTTGTACGATTTTAGCTGTTGTGATTAATGGTTCTTTGTTGTTACTTATTGTGTATGGATATATGTAATGAACATATGAACACTAACTCTTCTGTAGAGTTCGATACCTGTTGTTATTTATGAAATCATGCAGTGATAGGATTTATGAAAGCACTAAATCGTTCTATGTAAGGAACTGGTGAAATTGGACAGCAAAAATTGCAGTAGCGTGCGTTTATATATAAAGTAATGAAGTTGAACTGATTGTAGATATTTGAGACCAGATGGTTACTAATGTGAATGATTTAGTGTTTATTTTTGTTTAAAGTGATGAAGTTAAAGCTATGCTGATTTTGTGTTTTGGTTGTTATTCTGCAGTGATATAAAAGGGTTGATGAACGCGTTACATCAGATTAAAGAAAAAG
This sequence comes from Erigeron philadelphicus, assembly GCA_024320915.1. Taxonomy (NCBI): domain Eukaryota; kingdom Viridiplantae; phylum Streptophyta; class Magnoliopsida; order Asterales; family Asteraceae; genus Erigeron; species Erigeron philadelphicus. The sequence goes on from JANDBE010000039.1 coordinate 15,885,530, forward strand.
CGAAAAAGAAGAGGAGACCATCTCTAGGTGAATTTATTTTATTCTTTGATTAGCTTATGTTTTGTTATGCTTATTATAGGTGAAGTGAGTATATATGGGCCAGTGAGGTGCTGTATGAAGCTTATGCATGTTTCTGTTATCCGGATATCTGCATACTAAGATAGCTATTTGGTAGATTGTGGATATCTTATGGTGATGCTGTATCCTTAGATTAATTAGAGTGGTTTCAATGTAGAATATAAGTTATGAATGTAGTTGAGATTCTCTTAGATAGCGTACCTCGGAATCATTACTATATTTGTCCCTGGATAGGCAAATGGTTGTTTCGGAAACCTTTTTTGTGTGCTGAACCATGATCATTAGGACTTATTGTTGAGCAAACCATGTCTAGCGTTCTTCCTGACCCCATTGGCTTTCTTGGTTACTTGAAATGAACTTCCTGACCCCATTAGCTTTCATGGTCACTTGAAATGAACTTTCTTATTCATGCTGTTCATCAAAAAAAGATTACGTCGCTCGAGTTTTTGATCTCCCAGGCTGTACCATACAACCCAAGAAGTAAATCCACCGTCACAAATTTAATAAATGAACACATTAGAAAATATGCTTTCGATTTAGGAACGATTAGAGTCAAGAATGCTAATAGCCAGATTCTGTAGTGCATCAGCTTTTGTCACTCTGTAGTTTAACCTCTCTGTATATTGTTTTTGCTACAAATATTCATCATTTCAGTATTCTCAGTCAAGTTTGTGAATCAGGCCTCATAGTTTAAGTTACAACTTCATAGAGTTTGGTTTCAATGTCAACCGCATTCAGGTATAGATTATAGCAATATTAACACAATTAATCTGGCAAAATGCGTTGTTGACTATCATCGTTACTCGAGCGAAAGAACTTTTTCTGCACGTTTTTCTATTTTTTTCAATTCGCCCGTGCTTGTTGACACGAAGGTACTGCCCTAAAATCAAAACCTGAACAAGGCAATCTGGCATTAGAGAGCTACATGTGGTTCTAGTTGGTATAAAATGTGGCTGGAAGAACAACGGGGTGCTGTGTATGATGGTTGTATATTGTGTCATTTTTTTGGGTAAAAGGGGTTACCATGGTTAGACTATTGTGAGTCATCTTATTTCCTGAAAAGCTGATCAGACATTAAAACCCTGCCCAATCCTGTAAGTCTGATGTATTTGAATTCTGGTCAACACTTATTTTTTGTTTGAGATCCTCTCCTGTAAGTCATTTAATTGTTGATTTTTAGATGGAAATTTTAAATAGTTTAACAATCAACATAGTTATAGACTTATAGACTTAGTTAGAATATGAATTGCCAAACAATATAAGTTTTTTACTATCTTTTTTTGCCACTTTATCTATTGTCCTAGCCAAACAAATTGCCAAACACTCGAATAAACTTCTGAATTTTGCATATTCAAACAGCAAAGCCACATTCAAACACCGTTACCTGCAACTCATTTACTATTGCATCTCTTCCATGAGTCTGGGAATAGACAAAACAGTGTGGTTAGTTGGGTTAGAGTTAATCTAAGAGTATAGTTTATGTACTTGGTCAGTTACATGATGATTTTTTCTCTGATTATTGATGGATGAAACTATATTATGTTTACCTCTAATTTGTTAGAAAATTATAAGGAAATGAGGTAAAGTACACTTGTAAATAAGTTTGATAATTGCTTAATTATTTTTTGTTGACGCCTTCAATTAAAAAGTTAGTGTGCGATATTAGCTCACCTAAGTTGCCACTTTGAATGGATTTATGTTTGGAATGTTACCTTTTTAGACAATATTTACACCTTTGATATATGAACTTCTGGTCTTCAGTCCTGTATGAAAGCTCTTAGGAGGCACCTTTTGTTTAGTTACTAGATTGTGTATGTTATGTGCAGTGTATTAGATGGTTGCACCAAACTTCAGCTTTTAGCTCACAAGGTACACATCTACACCAAATGAACGGAGACATGGTGGATTTGCCACTGGGTTTATGGGCGTCCTATGTGTGGATTGGTTCGCGTTGTATAGAAGGCTACTTCAGTTAATCTTTAGATTAGCTCGTTGCTCCCTATATAATGATTAATATATAGGTTATAACTCTTTTGCCTGAAGCTCTAGAACCGTTCCTTGTCATCTAAATAACTTTCTTCTGTTTTATTTTCCAAAGGTTTGTAGTCCCGTGCTAGAAAGATGCATGGACTTTGTTGTATCCAAATTCCAAATGAACATAATTAATTTCAGGTAGTAAACATTCCAACAAAGCATGTATCTATTGAGCATGTTTTTCAGGGTGATATATGACATGCAACACCATTTATTATGTGTGTATACTTACATTGACCCGTCCACTCAAAAATGTACAAAATTTGTGCAGCACTTTTGTATTTCATTAGTAAAAACCATTCATTAAACATGTGTGATATCATTCATTCAGTCTGAGGGTATATCCGTATATATTTGTAGAGGTCGCCAAATGGGTAGGGCAGGTGGGTTTGGTAGCGTGTCACTTGTGTGTATACTTACATAATGCGTCAACTGAATAATAAATCGCTTTGGCTTAATTAGTTATTTGAAAAGCTTAGAACCAGTCAAGTTTTGGGTTCGTTTTATTAAACTGATTGTTGATTTTTCAATTTTGAGACCGGATAGTTATTGTTGCGAATGATTTAGGGTTGTTTGTATTGTGTACATAAGTATTGAAGTTGAAAATGTATGTTGATTTTGTATTGTTACATATCTTACTTTGCAGTGATATAAAAGGGTTAATGAATGCGTTACATCAGATCAAAGAAATAGCAGAATGATGGACAGAAGAAAAAAAAACGGAGACTATCTCCAGGTGAATTTACTTTATTCCTTGATTTGTGTATGTTTTATTCTACTTATCATACGTGCTGTTGGTGAATTGAGTTTATATGGGCCACTGAAGTTCTCTATGAAGCTTATGCATAATTGTGTTATCCGGATATCTGCATAATAAGATAGCTATTTGGTAGATTGTGGATATGTTATGGTGAAACTGTATCCTGCCTCCTAAAAATAAGTTCAATGATCAAATTACGAGAGTGGTTTCAATGTAAAATATAAGTTAATAAAGTTATGAATGTAGTTGAGATTCTCTTAGATATCTTTACCTTGAAATCATGTTACTATATATCTCCCTGGATAGGCTATGCTTGTTTCAGACCCTGATAATTAGGAATTATTGGTGAGCAGACCATGTCCAGCGATCTTACTGACCCCATTAGCTTTCTTGGTCACTTGAAATAAACTTTCTCATTCATGCTGTTCATGCTGGATATATATTTGTCGGTCTTACAGTAGGATTTATAGGTCTTATTTAGAATTTCACCACCAAAGATTTTTGTTTTTGTGGTGTTGGTATCGACTTGATGGACTTGTGACTAGCTAATTAATATCTCGGTTGTTACCTGACCAGCGCAGACTTGTGCAACATCTAAGAGAACCTTATAACCTTAAAATAAATTATTGCGCAATTAATATTTGGCATATGAGATCAGGGTCCTTTCTTTTAGTTGAGTTGTTACTAGACATAAGCTTTATAATTTTAGCTAGGTGAATTGAACTTACAAATCCTCAACTAGTAATAGTAATTTTGATACAATTTGATACATCCCTATGATGTTTTTCCCTTTTTTAAAAATTTTATTTCACTAAAGAGGTTCATCCAACCATGCCCTGCACAATAAAACGTCACAATTTTTAATCTAATACCAAACTAATGTACTCGTATTCCATTAGAAACTGAAATCGATACAATTATATCTGAACTTGCAAGGCTTGCCATGTTCAGGACTGTCATATCCAAGCTATATACTTGCGTTACCGTCCTTCTTGGAGAGTAACAGTTAAAGTGTTTCTCGTTTGTGTCTGATCTGGTTTGTAAGAAGAAGACGACGAGCTGGACATGGTTTTTCTTGTTATAAAGGCGGGTTGTTTCGGATCTGGAAGGCTTGCGATATCACTCGCAAGCATTAAAACCACATTTGTCATGGTAGGGCGATCTCCTGGATCTTCTTGCACACACAAAAGCCCAACAATTATGCACTTTAATACCTCACTTGAATTGCATGATTCTAATATCCTTTGATCCATCAACTCAAATGGCATATTTTCTTTCCATAAATTCCAGGCCTGTCATTGTTTGCAGATTAGAATAATCCAAAAGTAAATATTAAATTCAAATTGATAATAAGAATAAATAATGCTTTTAATTAAGAAAAGTAATTTACTCACATAACCTAAAAGGCTTAAGTTCTGCTCAAATTGAGAAGATCCCGTGTTCCTTTTTCCGCTAATGATTTCCAAAACAACTACTCCAAAGCTAAAAACATCAGATTTAATTGAAAAGAAGCCCTCTAATGCATATTCTGGAGCCATATATCCGCTGCATGAACGAAGTTGTGAGGACAATCAATATACATTTTTGTCTTTTCCAAATTAAAATTATTTAAGTAAACTTAATACAGTCTTCCACGTGTTATGTGCTACAATATCGTTTTTCATTGTGTATGGAGAGGTTAAAGTATAAACTCTAAGATGGAGAGATTGTTTCCGGTTTTACCTAAAGTAGAAAAAGACCTCAGGTCTTGCAGGCAAGGATCGAATATTTGACTTCTGTAGCAATGATATTAATTAACCTCTGCCTTTTCCAAATGAGAATCACATAAATTAAAGGTTAATTGATTCACATGTGAGAGTTTATGCGATATCTCTCTTTGATTTTATATTTTGAATGACTATGCTCTATTTGGATTTGCGTATTGATAGTTTTTCAAGTGCCACTTTTTTCTACTACAAAATCTTTTAAATATTTTTTCATTAGTTCCTATATATATACAACAGTGAAGACTAAAAAATTTCCACCCAATTATAGTACGTTAATACAATTTCTTATGCATTTGTGAATGTTACTCTGTATGTTCAAAAAGATTAACGAGTTGGAAGAAACTTAGATTAGGTTTCCCTTTCTTTTATTACTTATAGGCAAAGTTTCTTTCTCCCTATATAAACATAGCTCCTATCGTTGTAACTTTAAGCCACAAAAATTACACTGTAATTCTCTAGTTTGGCACGTGGATTAAACCAGTCATTCGGTTTGTGTGACTGGACATAACCATGTAACATTCCTATGTCGTATTGTCACACGGTTCGTTCTTTTGGCCCCCAAATTCCTAACGCAATGTACGTTAATTAATTGAGGATAAGAAAATTGTAGCACATTAGTTAAGAATTCAGAACATATAGATAAGTATTATTCATTAATTCTATAGAAAAACCCATGTTTGTGTACTTACTAGGTTCCAATGACTCTGTTAGTGCTAGCTTCTGTTTCTCTGCCTTGTACTATCTTTGCCAAACCGAAGTCAGATATTTTTGGGTTTAGTTCCTTGTCCAATAATATATTGCTTGTTTTCAGATCTCTATGAATAATCCTCAATCGAGAATCTTGGTGTAGATAAAGAAGTCCTCGAGCAATGCCTATAATGATCTCATACCGTTTTGCCCAATCCAGTAATATACTCGCTCCTTGATCTTGAAAAGAGATGTTGAAATTAGCGTCATATAATACTAAGCTCAATATACATGTACATATATATGAAATATAAAGGCTAACCAAATATGAACAAATCCAAGCTTTTGTTCGGCATATACTCGTATACAAGTATCTTTTCATTTCCCTTCATACAGTATCCCAACAATCTCACCAGATTACGGTGTTGAAGTTTAGCGATCAATATCACTTCATTTCTGAATTCTTCTAATCCTTGGCCAGAAAGACTAGACAATCTTTTTACAGCCACTTCCAATCCTCCTGGTAGCTCAACCTAATCACATTATAATAATTATATGCATGCAAGAAACATAATAGAGATGAGTAATTGTAGGTTAACGTTTAGGGATCATTACCTTATAGACTGGCCCGAAACCTCCTTCTCCAAGTTTTTTAGCATCTGAAAAGTTACCTGTTGCATCTAATATGCCTTGAAACTGAATAAATGGTATCCCAATGCCTTGTGTATCTTCTTCTCTTAAGCGATCTACATCTAGTATTTCATTGGTCCATCTTCCACTATCATTCATCTCATGACCAAAATTCCTTCCTAATCACCATCAACATCCGAAGTTTTTGATGTAATACTCATTTAGGTGATAATCTATAAGGTCACATAAGTTGACTTTTTTATAAAAAAAAAAAAAGGTTTCTTTGATTCTTTTTTACGAGCAACAAAATAGAAGACGAGATGTTCAGTTAGTTATGCCTGCAATGAAATTGAACGTTGAAAATTAGCTACTTACCTTGTTCACTACTGTCTTGTTTCTTGTAATGCATGTAGCTAAGACTTCCTAACAGTAAGGTCAATAAGATCACTAGGATTGCCATTATGAAGATCAAAATATGTGTCGGTGTTATAAAGGATGGAGATCCTTTTTCCTGGTCAACGTTCGGTAAAAGGCCGTCAAGGTTTCCTATAGTATAGAATCATAAATCGTTAACGCTCCCATTCAACTAATTATAACTTATATACTTTCTTACGAAACAAATGCAGAATTACCAAAATTCAGCGAATAAGGATAGAAAGTAAGAAAGTAAAATATCATGAAAGCACCTTGTACACTTCTGGAAACACGAATAGAAATATTATGTGTTCCATTTTCTTGAAGATTATTCAAATCAAAATCCCAGATCCAACAACTGTTAGCAGGACGTCCACGCCTCACCTGTTCGTTCTCTGCTGGAGTAAACGAATAAGCCTTGAATTCACAGCTTTCAAGACACTTTTTCTTGCACTCTGACTCGTTACTTAATGGAAAATATTCTAGCGTTGGATTTTCAACATTTATAAATAGAACATTTATGAAGTCGTCATTGTTTTGACATCTATCTGAGGTTCGCTTACAGCCTGCTGAATGATTTTCAGGATCAATACTTTCAAATCTTTCCATACAACGACATGTCTGATAACTACTTTGAGTACATAATCCATAAGGTCCACAGACCCCGAAAATACTACAATCATCTTTTGGGGCCTCCCAATCCAAATGCCATTGAATAACATTGTCTACCCAGCTATAATATTGCAATTTTCCTGTATCATTCATCACTAACCTTGTATAGTTCTTAGAATTGCTGGAACATGATGTATCAAAAATGTCTTTCTGTTGCCTATGGTTTGATTGGCATAATGTACTATTCGTCGTAGAATTTGTGAGCAAGTTATATGCTTCAGTGAAAAGTGGTTTCGGGTCAAAGTTCTTGATTGATCCACTTCCACTTTTCCAATGATGTTTTAATCCATCAGTAGTATTCATAATGACAAATTGAGCCGTGTTTTCTTGTTGAAACATAAAGGTTCCGTCACTTGGGTCATCAAGACTTTTCCAGGAAGTCAACTTTAACCTGGTATTCATTTTCATTCCAGGAAGAAAAGTATTTGTAGGATTATGGAAACTTTGCCATGTTATACTTCCTGTAGCATTGTCTAGTAGCACAGCATTTCCAGAGTCAAGCAGTTTAAACACCTTTTGTGAAGCTCCCCCTGGAAACACCATCGATGTTGTAAAATTTTCATTTTAACAGAAGAATAGATAATTAACATCATATGTTGACAAAATGACTGTAATTTTTTTATGTGTTTGCGTGCGATAGAATTTGTAATTTGAGAGACTACAAAGTGAAATTGTTATTGAGAAAATTGTTGTTCTGTTTTCCATGCGTAATAATTAATGTGTTGAGATAAGTTGACTCAGTTGACTATATAATTAACCTGTGCTAGTTGTGTTGAAGTAAACCTTTTGATCTTTGTCTAGCACCTTAACCTCACCATCATCTACAATTGTAAGATATCCTGAAAAATCCTGGACCGGACTATTGCGGTTTGCAACCCATACTATAGTGCCCCGATCCATGGCATACCAAATCCCAACATATCGTTGTTCTGACCGATTTTGAGGTGAAAAAAAACCCATTTGAAATTTTTTGCCAGCTGATTCCAAGTACTCTGTTCCAACATCATTAATTATTTCCCCCATTGTTATGGTGTCTTTAGATAAACAATGAGGGAAAAAGGAACACAAAAAGAGTATTGTACATATGAAGAAAGCGTATATATTTGTATTAGTAGTTGATAATATCATGATGGTGTCTTTAGATATAAGAATGAATTGGTAGTTTTAAGAAAATGCAAACAAATACCAGTAAACATATAGACTAATTTGTGAGGTGTGTTTTTGAGTAACAAGATAAACCTTCGTTTTGAAATCAACATATTTTTGTGGAAAATATGAAAAGTTGCTCAATTATTTGAGTCAATAACTACTTTTCAAGTCTACGGCATTAATATGAGACTTGTATAGTTTTAGGGCCTACTGAATTCGTTGTTTCCCACCAAAGAGAATGGTCTCCGTTCGAGTCGTATCAGTTTTGGTTATATGCTAACATGCTTGACAGTTTGCCAAACAGCATAATAACGGTTCATTTGGTTTAAATATTTTAAGAAAAGTTGATGAAAGAGATTTGAGTATCCTAAAGTAACATAGGAAATTCTAAATGACTTTTAATTAAATTCAATTAAAATCTTTTAACCAAATGGCTCATAACTTATCTACATACTAATAGTAGTATGTAAATTTAATTGACAAAACTGTTTCCTCGTTATGATTTTTTAGAAGCACTTGGTAGTACGAATGCTTAATTAATGGAGTGTTCTCTATTTCTCCATGTTCCCTTGTGGGAGGGGATTCCTTGATCCTAACATGACCATGTTAGATGATCTTGACCTTTGGATAAAAATCAAAGGTCAAGATTCAAAGATAGTCTTTGAATCTTTATTATTAATTTTTATTCAAGGATTAGGATATTTTCAACTTGACTTAAGTTGGAGACTCAACTTAAGGGAATCATCACATATTTTGCTGAAAGAAAATGATTAATTCTTTAAATAATCATTTAAATTTTTTTTAAAACCCTCCAAAGATGCTATGTGGATTGTATTTATTTTCTTTCCAAATCTTATCTCTTGATTTTGATACATGTCAAGATTTTATATATTAAGAAGATTTTTATGTGATATATCATTAACTTGGAAAACGTTCATGTGAGAATCATTTGAATTGGAGGAACAACCTTAATATTATATGTGAATGGTTTTCAAATGAACTTATCTTACTTCATCTATGTTCTTGATATACGTACTCTGTTAAACCGAATATACTTAAAATGTGTATATTTACTTATGGATGAATACATAATAACGAGTCCCATGATGTAGCAATGACAACAACTTCTACTAATTTCTCGATTTATATAACGGTAAAAGTGAGATTAACTATGTTCATACCTAATATTAACTATGTTCATATATGAATGGTTGTCAAATGAACCTTATCCTACTTCATCTATGTTCTTGATATATGTACTTTGTTGAACTGAATATACTTAAAATGTGTATATTTATATATGGATGAATTACATAATAACGAGTCCCATGATGTAGCAATGAGAACAACTTCTACTAATTTTTCGATTTAAGTGAGATTAATATAGATTTTAATGTAATCGTAGTCTATTAGAATTTACTACTTTTATAATGTACGTAGTATAGATAGAATGTGAAAGTATAAAAAATGAGAATATCTAAGAGAGGGGTTAAGGAGAAAAAGGTTGTTTAGCTTCAAAATAATAAGATATTATAGTCATTTGATATCTAAGGGTAAAAAACGTACGAGAGCTTAAATCACATTAGTCTACATCAAATTTTAAACCCAAATAACTTTGAAATGATTATTTTCTTTCAAAATTTCACCATAATAAAAAAATATTATAAGCTCTTTCTTAATTACCACGAGTATCATTTTCAAATTAGAAATTTAAGGATATTTCTCATTCTAAGAGGTTTTGGATTTAAGCTTTTGGGTGGACATACAAAGTGTAACACTCTGAGCTAGGGCTCGAAATATTACGGAAATCATATAGCACAAGGAAGGATTATCGTAGGCAACTAATAGTAAATAATGAATTCGGTGAATCCACAACATGTCAAATATTTATACAAATGCATAAGGAGCAAACGACCATCAAAGTTTACAAAAGAATATTCAAAAGATGGCTATCGATCCTAAGCAT
>JANDBE010000039.1:16038749-16049068 GCA_024320915.1 Erigeron philadelphicus
GAAGGTTGATCGATCCTAGGCACTTACTTTTCACCTGCTATCACTCACTTGTATTCAGATACACTGCATATTACTCTTTTCGCTACTCATACGCTTAGAAAGATCGATCAACCTACTTCCACCAATTGTAATCACTTCGACAATAATCAATAAAAGAACAAGGCAGGAACGATTGTTTCCTCCCGGGGTTTTTATGCCGGCGATCCTCTAAAGATTAAGGGTTTTTCCTCGTCATCAAATATTAGTGTTCTTACTCTTTACTTTACGCATTACTTATTTGATTCTTGCTCAATATCTTGTTTATCTTAACATAATTTGCATTATTTACGTTAGTTTGCGATTATATTGACCTTCTTTATTGTTTAGTCGACATTATCTATTTTCAAAAGTCTTTCTTAACAAGGCATCTTTGTAACTCAACGTATTTTGCAAGCACACAACCTCACGAACGAAAGTTTGGTTACTTAATTGATCCAAGTCTTCGACGTAGATTATCTTAGGTGATTTTTGACCAAAACATGGGCCTACGATCCCATTGTTATGAAAAAAATCGGCCAAAAAGATTTTATTAATGCAATTATACATAAGCTATTCAAAAAATTTTTATCAAGTGACAGAATGTAAATGTACGAGGTCGAGACTCCAGAAGATATGAAAGCTAGTGTGTCAATTAAGCAGATCTGATCTAGACTCAACCTGCTCAAACCATTATCCAATGGGTCTGAAAACTGGATCCATCGACCTAATAAACGAGCCAATAGAGTAACCGATTTTAATGGTTCCACCCATGAACCGAGGGCCAAATGATAGTTAGGTCCCAGGCCAGTACAGGGTTTAGTCAAATCTTAGGTAGTAGACACTGGCGATGTTTTGCAGGGTAGGAGTGGTGACATTTTCACATCCATAATCGATTTTGGTAGACATCTAAAGAAATGGGTCAGCCCAAGTTCATGTGCATTTACTTAAATTACTGAGTGACATGTTCTAGGGCTTTTTTCTTTGAATCACCTATAACGGATTATCGTCTATATCTCGTAATCTATAGTACGTGCAGATTTCGCCATTGTATAGTGAGGTGTCCCCTGATGTCGAATACCGACTAGCTGTTAAAAAAAAAAAATTACTTTTGGTAGACTAATATTTCTTTGCTAACTGGACATATTAAAGATCCAAAGTAAGTTGAAAGGGTTTTAAAAAATCAGTCTCTTTGTTCTTACATTCTCAAACACACCAACACAAAATAGTTACAACATAGAACAAAGATATCGAAGCCTTTCAATACATGTATATTATGGATGAAATTTCTCCATATCGTCAAAAAACTTGAACAGTGATCTTTATGAAATGAGACTGCTAATGTTAACCGAAACAAATTTAATTTATCGCTACCCGCTTGCTTGCCATGTATACTTCAATTTACATAGTTACCATTGGCAAAAGGTCAACAATCACCGCAAATGTATAGGAAAGATTATCTGGATCTTGCATGACAAGGAATTGCCATATTCTTCTACAACATGCACAAATTCACTCTATAGCTGAAACTTGCACAAAATATCTGTTTTCCATCTTTTTATTTCACATGAAAAAATATATACATTTGAACAATGATGATTACAAGTGTAACTATTCACAAAAGGTATAGGGGGTATACTCCTTACTTGACTCGTCAGCCATTGTTATATTGATCTTGCCGAAAATAAGTTGGATATTCTGTATAGACAAGGAACACAAAGACAAAACTGTGTGGTGCTTGAAAAGATCATGATTGTTGAAGTATAAGATTTAGTTCTTGAGCACTTCGTGCCGTCAAACCACCCCGCCTATAAGAAAAAAGAATCATGTCATGTTTAGATTTTCTAATTGTAGATGACAAAAAAATACACCAGGTAAAAGAAGACAACTTGATGCATTAACACACACTTGTCTAATGATGTTAGTGTCTTCTAATATGTTAATCTTTGCTTCAACAATCTGATATTTAACATAACGCAACTCAGAAAAGTGTATACCGTATAACACCCGGAAGACATTTTTGAATCTTTTGGAGCTGAGCATGGCAATGACTACAACATTCAAGTCTGTCACCAATTTGTTACACATCATAAGTTGTAGAATAAAGTTAATTTATCATAGGTAATTAAAGTAACGATTGATAATCTATAGAAAAACATTGAGATAATGATAACACATGAAAAATATGAAAACAAACCTTTTCTCTGCTTGAAGATTAACACCTACAGCTGGAGGTGCCAAGATTGTTGAGGCAATCACAGGCCCAAAGACTGCTACAAGCTTCAATAACATTTCTAGTGACACATTGATATGTCTGTATCATTTAAAAAGATAAATAAATAGTGAGAATATCATATTTTATGTCCCGACTTTACCCGTCGGTCCAACTTTCTGGCTAAAAGAAAGTTAGTTGACCAACTTGCCCTCATAAAATGATTTAGTGATCGTGCTCACTAAAAGGTGAACATATCAAACAATGTTACTATTTATGTACCTCTCTGTCTCGCTATTGAGTAAACCCAAAAGCAGAGGGAGCAAGCAAGAGAACAAATCTAACGTCAAGGACTCAACGTTTTCCAGCATAACACTAGTTACATCTGCTTGTACCTGAACGATAGACAAAATCTTACATCAAATGCTTACTCACACATACACAAACGACAAAGTTAAGCTCCGCCATGGATACTCACAGCATGATCTGGCAGCTTCTGCAACGCATTAATAGCACCCCTCAAGTCATTTTGTTGCCAAAAATTTCGCACCACCTGCCAAAAGTTTCCCTCAATCTATCATGAGAATTGAAGTTTACAGAGTATGCCAAACATATGAGCTTTGAAGTACTGAATTCATTCAGTGAGCAAGACATGACAAGCCTCGAAAGGTCAACATTATACATAGTTCATTTGATGTATGAAAAACATGGGCAAGAATTAGAAAGATGAACTACAGTTGCACTAGTAAAATGGAAAATACTGAATAATTTAAAGCTACCTGGAGCTTTGTAAGGCGAGATCGAAGAGTGCTTGTAAATAACTCATGATCTAGCAGCAAATCTTCAACATCAGCATCATCATCGTAACACTTGCTAATACATCTCCCTGAGGTTTGTGGACTATCCTCCTGCCAGTCACCAACGGTAAATAAATTTAAAAACTTTATGCTATTGACAACATGATCATTACTGTCAGCATATAGCAGAGGCAGTCGCTTACCAGATAGGGAGAAGATTTAGCTTTATTGGTCATCATGTGAGGAGAAGAATCATGTCGTGGTACAACAGATTGAGGTGGGGTTCTAGTTCTCTCAGGTATCATATAAGAGGAAGCTCTAGATCTTCTTGTAACCAACATTGGAGACGATCTAACTTTCTCAGGTACTACACGACGAGAAGCAACAGATCTCTGAATTGGTGAAACCTTAACTTTCTCATGTACCATGTTAGGGGAAGTCTTGGGTGTCCGTACTATCGAAACAGGAGAAGATTTAGCTTCCTCTGAATTAATCTCTGGATAAGAATCACGTGTTTTTAAAAATGTCGGTGATGTCTTAGCATCAATTACTGAACTTGAAACCATGTCAGGTCTCTTTGATGAAATCTGGGATATTTCAGTCATAGGTTGTGCACAAGGCACACTATCAGGTACCCTTACTGGCATTGGCAAGGTTGTAGCTTCAGGGATTGCCCTGGAAACAACATCATGTATATGAAGTTCCGTGGAGGACGATCTGGCTTCTGATACTGGATTAGAAGCCGATTGAGCTGTCTCTGATGACATAGGTGATCTAGCTTCATCCATTGCACAAGAAACCACACTAATAGATTGTTCTACTGTGGTGGCGGGCACATTATCTGTGTTCGGTAATATATGAGCAGTTAAGTCGGCTTTCTGACACTCATTGGTATCTGACTTGTCTCCTTTTTCAAACTTATCGACCAAGCTCCGAGTCCTTCCATTGACAACTGCCACTGCAAAAAGGGGAAAAGGAATAAAATTGTGAACTATGACTGACTTATTCTTTTTTAACAACACATATAGCATTATTTTAGCATTTACCTCCATCAACATATTTAATGGGTTTCAAACCTTTGTTTGAATCAGCAGACAGATCACCTGAAATAAGAGAGCAGCTCCATGTTAAAATAAAAAATATTAACTGCAAAAAGTTAAAGAACATGAGGGACCAGTTTAACACAGGTAAAAGATAAATTAAGAGAAACAAGTTTCGCAAAACATGTATTCGAACTAAAATGATGATATACACAAAGTCAATTTAAATTTACTGAAGTGTCATCCATTGGGGTTCTTTTCCATAACTGTTTTCATGGGTTTAAATGGATACTATACATACATTTGATAAACAGAAGCGTAAAGCAGACAAAGACAAAATATTGAGAGGTACTACCCAATATCTCCCAGTCCCATCATCGAGAGACTTGATAACACCAATACCATATCAAAAAACTATACACATTAGAGACGGATCACCCTGATATTAAAACTGTCATTTCATAACTTACCGTTTTTCTTTGGAAGGGTCCTTGGAGACATGTATTTGTCAAAATCTCCTGCAACACAAGTAGAAGTAGGAGTCTTCACCTTCACAGAATCTTTAGCCAAATCATCTACAAAAAGCCTTCTCTGGATGGTTGTAGTTGTAGGAGTAGCTGATCCACTCTTCGGGACAGATTCAACTCTTGCTGAAATCTCTTCTATATCTGATTTAGTACTTGATGGCCTGCGCCTATGAAGTGGCTTACATGATGCACCACTGGTAATCAAACCATCAACAACCAAATCTCTTCTAGATGTGACTGAGTACATTGTTTCAGGATTATCATGCAGGATCTTTTCAGTAGCAAGGACATGCTTTGGCAGCTGCAAAATATCAGTCTCTTTGGTACTTGTTAAGTTCAGCGACATGCCTGCAGCTTTATGTGAAATAGTTAATTACAGTAACACATAGTAAAAAATAATAAATATAAGGAAGTAAAAAACCGCAC
The DNA here is from genome assembly GCA_024320915.1 of Erigeron philadelphicus. Classification (NCBI taxonomy): domain Eukaryota; kingdom Viridiplantae; phylum Streptophyta; class Magnoliopsida; order Asterales; family Asteraceae; genus Erigeron; species Erigeron philadelphicus. The sequence goes on from JANDBE010000039.1 coordinate 16,043,767, forward strand.
AAGAAAATATTTCCAAAACAGATGTTAAGCACTTGCTGCATACTTGGCGTTTTTCATACACTTTCTCCCATCTCAATATCTCGTGTGAGGTAATAAGAGATCAGGGAATAAGAATACATTTCAAAACTTATTCAATCTACACTGTTGTAAGTAGAAGGTGAATTGGGGGAAAAACAAATAACAACTTACTGTCCACATAGATATTCTTGATATCCTTTGTGTCATCATCTGGAGGTACAACGGACCTTCTGAGATTTGTGTCATCATCAGAAGGTACAAAGGATCTTCTTGGAGTATCAATATTTGGCTCAGCAAGAGTATCTCCCTTGCTTGACATGCTATGCCTATATGGTTCAATTTGCTTCACAAAAAGATAAAGGTAGACACCTAATGAGTTTTTAATCTTGGTTTTATGTGAGACAAGGTACTTCAAGATGGAAACCAGTACATAAGGGCATCTAATGAGAGACAAATAATACTAAATGATGAAAGAAAACTTTAACAATAATTCTTGGATCAGGGAAAGTGAAAAGATACATACTGAAATATCTGAGGCCCAAACACCAATAGAGTTTTGATAATATGAGCACCCTAAAAGCTTCCCGTCATCGATACAAAGATCACCCAATGTCGACCATCTTATATCAACACCATCATGACAGCACATGGGCTCCCATGAATAAACCTTAAATTGGAATGGTGTACACAAGTGAGACTTATTGCTTTGAAAAAGCAAAGCACAAAATTACTTGAGAATATGAAAACCTTTAAACTGTTGTCTAATCCACAAAAGAGTGTCCTCCCATCTGGGTGAAATGTAATCGAGCGCACTGTGGTTTCCTGGAATGTCAATGAAAAGGGCTGTAAAAAGTTGAAGGGATTTGGTGGAACACAAAGATATATAAAAGTTTATGCAACGGTAATAACAGTGGTGTTAACGAAGAATGAATACAACCATAAATGTTCACACAAAACCTCCCAAGACTGATCCAATCAATTCAAAGGTTTCCAAATCCCATATTATATAAAAGTTATGCGTAAGACGGAGGGGAGAATAAAACCATTAATACCTCAGCCCGAGTTGATTCAATCAATTCAAAGGTTTCCAAATCCCAGAATTTTACAGTCTTGTCTGATGAACCTGGAACAAAGTATTTGTGTTAGTACTATAATCACATCAAAGATAATGGTGCTCATGCAGCAAATTTTCAAGATACAAACACTGGTAAGAGATCTGCAACAATAAAGAATACTTGTTGCCTGTAATAATAATCAAACTAAATGCGGGAAAAGAGCAAGTAACTGCTTTAGTGTGTCATTTGCAAGAAATTTTAGAAAATTGCTGTGAATGAGAAAGCTTTCAATCTGGGGTAACCCTTTACCCAAAAGAAGAATAAGCTTTCACCAAAAAACTATTAGCAAGAAAGACAGCAGAATTCATATTTAACTCACCAACAAAAACAGAAAAACAGAAAAGAAAATAGAAGTCATTGTCAGATACAAACCTGTTGCTAGAAGAAACTCAAGGGGATGAAAATCCATCGATCTAATGTGCCCTTCATGAAACTTGAACTCATGCAAGAGCTTTCCAGCAGTTAAGTCCCATATCTATTCAAGGCAAAAGAAGAAACTTAAATGAACAAATTTTCTTCAGCTGCTGATATAGTAGAGTGGCCATACCTTTACAACATTATCAAGTCCCCCGGACACCACCCATCGACCATCAGGGGTAAATTTGATGGTACTAATTGCTCGCTTATGACCCTTAAATGTATGAATGCATCCCTTTTTTCGAATATCCCAAATCTTCAAGTTAGTGTCCATAGAACCTGATGCAAAAAACTCGCCAAAAGGATGGAATTCCACAGCAGTGCAATACGAACGATGTCCATTAAGCGTCCGGACCACTGCACTTAAAGAGAAACAATCATAAAACAAGCAAATATACTTGACCTGACGGTAACTAACACTTTTCCAGATAAGACAACTTTGGAAAGAGAAAAGAAAAGTAGAAGTATGAGTTCTGAATAACAATACCAGCCAATATTTAGATACTAAACAATGATGTGTTTTGCTTATCTTATTTTTGTTTTAACAAGGGTAAAAATCAACAAGGTAGATTTATATCACATAATGACTTTAGTCTAATAAGACTGAGTGTATACACATGACAGGTCATATGTACGACATCCCTCTAAACAACCACGGGCACCTACCGAATGATGACATTCAGATACAGGTGCATAAATGAGACATGATATCTTACCCACTATCCATTACATTAGTTAAACAGCATAAATGTAAGTCATAAAGATTGAATCAACATACCTTTTGTCTCTTCCAGATCCCAAAGCTTTACCACACCAGAAGAAGCTCCAGCGGCCACTAAAACTTCAGTTGAATCAAAAGCTACAGATTCTATAGGGCTTGTGTGACCACTTAGGCTCTGTACCATATGACAAAAGTATCCATCATATAACGTTAGATAAAAGGGAAGGGTCCAACAGCTCAACAAGCATTATAGTGTACATTTTCTTGAAGAGTTAAAACATCTAATAGGTTTCCAATTTAAGTATTCAACTGGCACATCTTTCATCGACATGTGGCGTTTAATTAAACAAGAGGCATTAGTTAGTATGCAACATTGAAAGTATTATAATATTAACTATATTACCATAATTACCTATTCTAGTTTTCCGCTTCCTTCTTATAGTTTTGGCTTCTACGGAAAGTAAATTTTAATAAATAATATATCCCTGTTTTGCCCACAGGTCTTGGGTTCAACTCCTTGGTGTGACAAGTCTGTGGGGCTTTTTCCCTAAATTCCCTGGTTGGCTTTTGTATACTGCCTCAGACCCAAAAATTGAAAGTTCAAAAATAAAAGACACTATATACAAATCTAAGCAAGTCTATAATTCAGTCATTATAACTTTTAAATGTTAAAGTGACAACCCAAAAATAGGTATCAATTATTTAATTACTTTAACAAAAACTAGCATACTTAATGCAGCGGGAGTAATAAAAAATTTTACGATGATTGTCGCATGTAATTTAATAATTGAATTGTCATACAACCCAACTAGAAATTGAATTGTCATACCACCATTTTATGAAAAAAACAATGTGCTCTTAAGCATAGTATTAAGTCAAGCTTTCAGTTAGAACATAACAAATATATAACAGCATAATGTAATTTATTTCTTGTCAAAAGCCTAAAGCCACCTATCTCCTAGTTGTATCCATTATTGAACAAGGACCTAGGAACTAAACCATAAAGATAAGTCAAAAGTCTACCACCGGTGGGCCATTTTCAAGTTTCAACCCTATTAACTGAAGGAGTAAAGTCCTCAATTTTGTTAGAAATGAAGCCATCCACCATGAGAACTCATTGACTTGGAACTTACATTAGCAGCCTTCATGAGCTCATGTTTTTAAAATCATGGACTCATGGAGGGTCTTAAACGGACCTCTCAAGTTCAGTCCAAACAGAACGACGAAATTCGGGATTGGGATTACATATATCAGATATCATTCATACTAGTTGATCTATATCCAAATATATAATGAAAGTTCCAAATGCCATATTTTGACAAACCACAAAGTTTTTGAGATCCAGATCGAGTACTTTGAGATTGAGAGTTTGAGATCGAGATTATTCCCATCCGGTTAAGGCTTCCACTCCGGTGGATCTAACCATATTTTTTCCTTATTGGGCCGGAGGTCCCTTCCACCTCGGTGGATCTAGAAGCAGCCTCTCTACCTTTGAGTAGGGGTAAGGTCTGTCTACATCATACCTCCCCCGTACCCCGGCGTATGCCGGGATTGGGTACCGTTGCCGTTGCCGTTGACAAACCACAAAGTTCATGAAATTCATTTCCTACATGATTTCTTAGAAACTTATTGCTACGTGCCTAACATTCAGCCGAGTCTTTTAAGAAGTCAAACTTCAGATTTGCATATTGGTGAAAATGTTTTCTTTTAAACATATGCCTAAGGTCTCAACCGATTTTAGATCTTAGATACAGTTTTGGCTATTTTTTTTTTACAAATCGTCTCAAAAGTAAAAAAAGAGCTTCAATAATACTGAGACTTTTTTTTTGGTTCAAAAACAGGCTTCTATATAGGCATATGCACACAAATAGGACTTTTAAAATTCAGGGGCCTAAAGCATCTATAATCTTGAGAAATCCATAAAACCAAACTAAAGTCCATTCTATTTATTCAAAAAGATATTTTTACAACAAATCGGAAGCGACGACTGACCGTTATGGATGTCGATTTGCCAATGGTCCAAAGATTTACAATTTCATCATCACCTCCTGTAACAAATCGCCGACGAGTCTTCTTTCCAAATTTGACGCAATTCACATTTGCCGAATGTGCCACAAACTCTTCTATATATATTAATTAATTAAAGTCAAGAAATAACAAATTAACACCAAAATTTGCTGTAATCTAACTTGGGAGACTACATTGTACTTATAGAAATAATTTATTTTTCTCTGATTTTTTTTAAATATAAATTGAAATAAAAATAAAAAACATTTTTTAGTAAAACTTATACTCACAATAATAATAAAAATAGTATGATATGCATATAGATATATCTATTAATCTATAAATAAAAATTAATGTAAGAAATTGGAAGAAAATTGTGATACAAGTCAACCTAAAATTCAGCTGAAAAGGAGAGAAAAATGAGATGTAAGAATAATTTATATAGCATGTACGTATATATCTATATATTAATAATACAACATATATATACATATAATCTATATGTATAGATACAATACAAATGAGAGGGAAAAAAAGGATACGCAATTTATAACCGCGTTTGGCCATCAAAGTTGGTGGAATTTGACGAGAAGGACTGTATGTATGAATTGTCGGTGCGGTGGTGACGTGTCAAGCTGATGATCATCAGAATACTCTGCAAATCCTCTATTGAAGAAGAACAAGATATATATACAGTGTGTATGTATATATATATATATATGTGTGTGTGATTTAAAAAAAAAGTATGTATGTATGTATGTATAGATGGATTTGTATATATTTAATAATTGAATTTGGAATAATACTGTGCTGCAGCAAAAACAGAGGATTCTGCGTAAAATCCAACAGAGAAAGATTGAGAATTTTGCTTTTTCTCTTTTCTCGAACGCAGGGCCCATAGTAGAGGTTTTACAAAGACAAACAAAGAAAGAAGGCGTGTATTAGTTTTTTTAGATTTCAATTCACTTTTTATTTATATTTTACCTTTTCTGAGAGAGAAAAAGGTTTTTTTTTTTTTTTTTTT
>JANDBE010000039.1:16327868-16344292 GCA_024320915.1 Erigeron philadelphicus
GTTTTGTATAAATATCTTTCATCATCTTTTACAATTTTGAGATGAATGTATATTTCACTGTGTCAGGCTTATGAAGAAGCTGGTACAGTGGAAAAAAATTATGTTAACATACTGTTGATTCTGTTACGCCTAAGACAAGCTTGTGATCATCCTCTACTTGTTGCTAGAGGAAGTAACTCACAGACTGAGTGGATATCATCTCTGGAGAAGGCAAAAAAGCTTCCTCCTGAAAAACGAACTCATCTCTTAAATCGTGTAGAAGTATCTCTATCTATTTGTAGCATATGCAGTGTATGTAGAATATATATTTCAATGAGTAGTTGATTATATTATCATTTGGTATTTTTGTAAGATATTCATTACGGTTATTCCACAGGATCCATCTGAAGATGCTGTTGTGACAACTTGTGGGCATGTCTTCTGCAATCAGTGCATCCTTGAACATCTTTGCAGTGATGAAAGTTGTCCATCTCCAAATTGCAAAGCTATGCTGAGCACTTCATCAGTATTCTCGACATCCACAGTCAGGATTTCACTTTGTGGCCAAAGTAATGGTCTTGGTTCTTCTGCCAAAGTGAAAGAGGTGAAAGCAGAAGTTAAATCTGAGGCGCTTGATTCATCCAAAATCAAGGCAGCCGTTGAAGTCTTACAGTCTGTTGTTAAACCCCAGGAAATAGCAACAGATGAGAAGGATGGTAGCGTGATACTAGTGAGAGAGAAAGCGATTGTATTCTCACAGTGGACGAGGATGCTGGATTTGCTTGAAGCTTGCTTGGAGGATTTGTCCATTGAATACCGGAGACTTGATGGAACAATGTCTATTCAAGATCGAGATAAAGCAGTGAAAGATTTCAACACTCATCCAGAGGTTCGTTGGAATCTTGTCCATATATTATGTGTGTTATTTAAGGTGGCTATTTCGACCATATCTGTATTAATTATCAATTTTATGTCCAATGGGTTTATGTCTAAAATACATAAAGGTTACTTTAAGAGGGATGTGTCAGAGGTCTTTCTTGAAACCCGACTATTATTGGACTAATATGGTTATTCTACTTATATTTGGCAAAGAGTGTATCCCAGAATCCCAGCCATTTCTTACGTATTATTTACTGCTCTCTAGAAATCCTTTCAAACAATTCGATTTTTTTATCTAAGATGGGTCACTGTTGTAGGTTACTGTTATGATCATGTCTTTGAAAGCTGCTAGCCTTGGGTTGAACATGGTTGCTGCTTGTCACGTTCTTCTTCTAGACCTGTGGTGGAACCCCACAACCGAAGATCAAGCAATTGATAGAGCTCATAGGATTGGGCAGACTCGTCCTGTGTCGGTTTTGCGGTTTACTGTTAAAGATACCGTTGAAGATCGTATTTTGGCACTCCAGGTATTATTTTGTTCCTTGAGTCTATGATCCTCTGTTTTTTTTGTCATTTTACAAAATTCACCCTCTCCCAAAATGGTAGTGACTAGTGACCCTGTTAGGCCTTATTTTCGTTCTCGTTCATAATATTTCTAATCTAGCTGACTAGCTCTATTGGAGAAATCAAATATATCCCAACACTTCTTCGTACTATCTGCTTCTTTTTCTATTCTTTAATAAATGAATATCAAACACTTATGAAGATTGAGGAATGATTGGACTACCCGTCTTGCCAATTTTCTGTTCACCTCTTTGCATGGAAAAAATGAAATAACTTCCAAGATGACATTTATATGCATTGTTCACGACATTTTGTAATATTGTTCAAATTATCATGACTGATACATAAATCGTATGCATCAAATTGAAGTCTTGAATTCTATGACTCTGTTTATGGGTGGATTATTTTTGCAAGTTGTTTAAGCTTGAAAAATCATGAGACCCCTAGAAATCATTGCAAATTTAAGCGTTGATATTTGTGTGCTTCAGAATAAATACGCTTCCTACCTTTCTGGTTTAGGTGTATAATTCCAGTATTTCTTTATTATCATTTTGAAATATCCTATGTTTATGCAGCAAAAGAAGAGATCTATGGTCACATCTGCATTAGGGGAGGATGATACTGGTACAAGTCGGACTCGTCTTACGGTTGACGATTTGAGATACCTGTTTCATTTCTAATCCAGGTTCTTAGATGGTTCTAGCTGATACATCGAGTCAATATATCATATAACGACTTTATCATGCCATCAGAATAATGAGGTACAATTACTATATCAAATGGTAACAAAAGGGGTACATTCTATAGTTGAAAAGATTTATATACATATATATGTACTTTTTTGTCTCGGTAGTTATTCGTTAGATGGTTTATAGATTAGGCTGATTCTATTTTCTCGGTAGTTTTATGAGTGTTCACTCATTGTATAGTGCAAGGATATGTATATATATATATATATATATATGAAGTCAATTGACATCAGGTGAATATATGGAGGTATTTTTTGCATGAACATGTTGATCCTGTATTTGTTTATGGTTCTTTTAATGTCTTTCAATTACGTGTGTGATCTGAATATATAAACAGGGGTTATTTGTAGCTCATGAGATTGTTTTTTGCACTCCATTATTCTTGTATATGGGTGGATTCCAATTTCATTATGTAGCTAACTAAGATGTTGAAACAGAAGAGTAATCAGTGCACGCCCTCGTTTAATAGCCCCATGAAGCAAGTTTAACAGTAAAGTATGACTTAATTAAGTTTAAGCTCACATAACTTGCTAAATGCTGTCTGGTGTTTGTGATATAACAACACATATATTAGCACTTAGGTGTTACAAGGATTAACTAACTCAATAAGAACAGTAGCCGAATCTTACACAACAGACCGATTTCACTAAACATTTTCATCAAACAGTTGATAAACAAACAATTTCAGTACACATTCACTAACATACATCATTCTCAAAATAACAAAATCCCAAACCAAATTTCTTTAAACCGCTTCAACAACGATCATTCAACCACCCCAAAATATCACCACGAACCATCTTAACATTCTCATCCGTCTCACCAAACAACAACGAGTGCATCATCCCATCATAAATCTTCAAACTCTTATCCTTACTTTTTGCTTTCTCATACAACTCTTGACTCACTGCAGGATCAGTGACGACATCGGCATTCCCATGTAACACAATAAACGGTATCTCCACATCACTCAATCTACTACTCAAATAATCCGTCACTCTTAACAACTCCATCACAGTCCCTAACCTTGGTTTCCCTGTATACCTCATTGGATTCATTCCACCTATTATCCGTTTTTCAGGTACTTTAACTGACTTATCAACTAAATCCGCCGTTGGCACTATTGCCAACGTGGGCGCAAATTTTGATAAAAACATCAATAGCTCAGGTATAGGCCACTTTGGCCTTACCTTATCAGATATTTTACACATTGGGGCGATCAAGATCGCCCCATTAAAAAACCCGATTTGTTTGAACTGTAACAGCAAACAAATCGCCCCGCCCATGGATTCACCAAACAAGTACTTGGGAATATTGTCATTTTCATAATCTTTTTGGGTCATTTTAATAACAGATACAAAATAAGCAAAAAAATCATCAACAACAAAATCTACATTTGGGACAAAAGCTTTAAGGCCTTCAGACCGACCATGTGACTCCATATCAAGTGCAAAACAAGCGTAGCCATGGCTAGCAAGAAAGATGGGTGTGGCTTGGAAAGTCCAGCTGATGTCATTGCCATAACCGTGGACCATACAGATGATGCCACGTGGTGGGGTTGGGGTTAAAGGAAGCCATGATCTAGTAAAGAGTGATAAGCCTCTTGGTGATTTGAAGATAGAAGATGTGGATTTGATGTTGTGAAGTTTGTAGTAGTCTTGTTCATCTGGTGTGTCTCCCCAATAGTATTTTCTCTTTTGGGGAGATTGTTCTTGTTGGTTTTCCATTGGTTATTTTGAGGTGAGAGTTTTTCCCTTCTTTCTTTTGCTATGTGTTATTTGGTGTCATTTATTTATTAAGTCTATTTTGGTCATGGGATGTGGACTCTTGAGTTGGGTAAATTATTGAAGGGGACATGGAACCTTTTTATGTGCTAAAAGTTAAAAATTGTTTGTTAAATTGTTAGCAAAAGGAAAAAGAAAACATTATTTGGATGGGTAATTTATCAAATGTGTTTGAAAGCTTTAAAACCATTTTGGGATGAAGATTTAAATTTAGAGCCGGTAATTTTTACACGAAACTTATTAATACGAGATGACACGATATGAAGTTGACATGTTTCGTGTTTAATATTAAAAGGATTAGCGGTGTTCATATTTGAAAAACCGACATGTTAAAAGTTCTATCCTAAATATAAATGTGTCTTATCGTGTAACCCATTCAGACCTTTTAAACAAATATGTCAAGACACAAATTGACCTGTTAAAACCATTAAGAAATCTGTTAAGAATTGTGTTGTTATCGAACAAAATTAATGTCTGTAATGTAAAAGTTGTCTCATGACCTAGTGAAATAAATTGAAAAGTTCGATGCTTTTATGTGTACATAATCCAAATATTGCATGAGCTGATGAGCAGATTAGCAATTTATTCACTCTGTTTAGCATGTAATTATTGATTTTTGTTCTCTTATTTGGGCTATTCATCCTGCTTATTTTTTTTATTAGATCAAATTGAATTTGAGAAAAACAAAACATCATTTGGATGGGTAATTTATTAAAGGGGTGTGAAAGCTCAAAATCACTAGGGTTAATTTTGACAAGAAACTTGTTAGCACGATACAATTCGAAGTTAATATGTTCATATTTAATCTTAACAGATTTAGTGATGTTCGTATTTGGAAACACCGACATGTTAAAAATTCTATCCTAACATATCCATAAAAATGTGTCTTATTGTGTAATCCGTTAAGACCTTTTAAGAAAAATATGTCAAGACACAAATTGACTTGTTAAGATCATTAAGAAATTTGTTAATAATTGTGTCGTGTTCCAACAAAATTCATTTCGTAACAAGATGTAATGTAAAAGTTGTTTCATGACCTTATTGAAATTGAAAATTTCGATGCTATTATGTGTACATAATCCAAGTATTACATGAGCAGGTCCAATAATTGTCCAATTAGCAATTTATTCACTTTGTTTAGCATGTAATTGTTGATTTTTATTCTATTTGGACTATTCATCCTGCTTTCTTTGATTATTGTAATTAGATTAAATTAAATTTGAGAAATAGAAGATTCTTTAAGAAAGTTGTATACATGAACAAACTTTTTTCTAATTCTATTCTAATTTCTAATTGATACAATTAAGTTTAACCCACATGATTGTTTACATTTCTCATTCTAGATAGGTAGGTTTTGTATTTTTGACTAATGACAGAAAGTTTGTTAAACTACCATTAGAGTTAATTACTATGGAAGGAGGGAACATTTTTTGGTTAGGGATTATTCTAAGAGCAAGGTCAACATATATATGTGGTGCAGCACACATTTGAAGGCTTTGTACCATGAATTTCGTATAAACTTTGATTACCTACCACACACACTACTAGATGCCAATTTCTTGTTTGTTTGTACTTTATACTTCATTTTATTTATCCAAACAAATCTATTTCTTTTTATGAACATTTTTAATATGTCATTTGAATTACCTATAAATATTGTTATATGCAACCATTTTCAGTATGGCCTAGTGAAAATATGCTGTTTTTAAAAGACTTAAGTTCGAACCTCAGAAATGATTTTCGGGAAAAAGTATAGGAAATTACCATAGGAATACTAGCTAGATTGCATGATGGAGCCAAATGCTCAAATTTCACCGTTTTTACCGTTGTTTTACAAATTTCAAATCCAAATATACTTTAACTAACAATTATGAAAAATATCAGAATATATTAAAGGTTTCAAGGGACTTTAATAGTTTTATACCTGTTTACAGGGTAATTATTCATACCAATAATGGTATGCACAATCCTGTGGAAGTGTGGAGTCCTTTGGTTTGACATAGAATTTGTTAAGGTGGAAATGTGGGAAGGGGAATAAGAACTGGACTAGGTTGATAATGAAGTCTGAAACCACAAAACAGGCCAAAGTCCAAGAAGGCCCATTATTATTTGTCCAATGCCTGAACAACCCACATGTCACATTGGGCAAAAACAACTTCTGTTTAACAAACCAGTTAAAAGACACATAGCTGACACTTTGATAGTTCCTGACTAACTTTACACCAGATTTTTTGGTAGAACCAACATGTAAGGTGATTTAGGAAATTTAGGTACGACTAATTTGGAGCTATATAATTCTAAACAAACTTTTGGCTTCAGGAAATTTAGGTTAGGAGGGTGCCCAGATTGTCAAACCTCGTTTTTTTTTTTTTTAACGATGACTATAGGCAAAACTTGCAATCCTGGATCCGTCACTATTTGACATCATATTAGTTCACAAGTCAATGATAAAACATCAATACCAAAATAGATTGCATATATATGATTATCTATATGTGTATTTACATTATCTATTTATGAAACTGACTTCTACCAAATCTCTGAAATACAAGATCATATCAATCAACATTTGATATATTGTAAGAAAAAATCACTAGTGCTATTAAACTATCTTGGGTTAAACAATACAAGAACAGGAATAAAGTGAAGAGGAATCACTTCTAGAAAGAGAGATGTAAATAGATAATGTTCGTTAGTGTTTGTGTCAAAGTTTAAGCAAGTAAAGTCATAAAGGATAAAGTTATCTCTAAAGATAAAGATAAAGGCATACAATTCACATTCCTTCAGAGCATCATGACGATTCAACAAAGTGTTTGAGAAGCGAAAAACCACCCGCGTACATAAAAAGTGGAATATTGGATGAGTCAAATTAGGCTATCTTTGATACCTTTTTTTTTGTACTTTGGAATAGTATGATCTCATCATATCTAATCTGTGGAATTGTTCTGATGTTAACCTTTGACAACAAACGGGTCATACATAAAGACATGAACTCGTTATGAATTTACCGGTCCATTTCTCAAGTTTTGAATATATATATATATACAAGTAATTATGTTCTGCATAATATCAATTATCAGCCTTTAGTCTTGTAGTCAGCATATTAATTAGACATCATATATGCACACTAATCAGATGTACTAGAAGACCAAATTATTACTATCAACTTTTGGGTCAAAATGTTATCATTTGGTTGCTTTCTAGAAAACATGTATATATATGCACCTTATCTGAATCTGATAAGTATTAATCCATCAAGTAGTTATATCTGAAAAAGAAATGGCATTTAGCTAGTGCTATCTCTTTTGCCCCAATTTCGAAATTATGACCAATGCCATGGTACTACACCAACGCATTAACGTCACAGTCCATTTTCTGCATGCAACATGCTTTAGGGTAGAGATAATAGAGCATTTGGAATTGTTCTTGATTCGGTAGAAGAATCAAGTTGTCTACATTGATACATGAGCTGTCGGCTAGAAAATTTCTTCTAGTTCGACTAGACTTTTTCATTTTCAGAATACTAATCTAAACTTTTTCTTTGTCCCATTTTCGGAGTACTATTGAGCATTTTGTTTTGTGTAATTTCACCTAATTTGGACTATACGGATGCAACTGATATGATTATTTTTACCAATTCATCAGCATTTTTTTTTCTTATGTTGAGGTTTGTAATTAGAAAAACGATATAGTTCAGTTATAATTTTCATTCCATTGAGACAAAAGATGAGCATTTATGTTAGGAATGTTTTTCATCGTTTGTGGACAACTCACTCACCGTAAACCTTAGTGCCATAGGGGCTTGAACCCACAACCACTTGGTTGATGGGACACCATGGGTACACAATGAATACCGTGCATCAGTTATGTGTGATAACTTTGGATGTTGATCTATGTAAGATAAGATGATTTGACAGGTTTAAGATAGACAAGTGAGCCATTCTCAATCGGCTCTGAAGAAAGACTATAGACAACATTTGGGCTACCATAACTAGCTTAAATTATCAAAAAATAGTAGGAAAAACAAAGTCCACTACCAAAAGAGGTTTCTTTAAGCTTAATCTTTTAAATTAGAACCTGATAGATGCTAAAGAATTCAGATAAAGCGAAGGGTTTGCATACTTTGATAAATCTATTCCTGTATCACTTACCGATCGAATTTATGCCTCTTTACTTTGTAAGGAATTTCATAATTAGTTATTCTTTTCTAATAACAGCTAGATATGCTACTTCTACTCTTAAAGCACGCGAATGCTTGGGATAAAACCCATGACTTTCGAAAAACCACCAATAATCTACTCCTACAAATGTAGAAAGTGTGACTCGAACTCTGGTGGAATACCCCAAAGTCAAAAGACCTTTCCAATGGTTCACCAAACTAATTGGCTTCATGATTACTTATTAATTAGTTTGCCTGTAATATAGGCGAAGACTAATGCTGTATAGAATTTTCAACCTTTAAGACAGTGGAATTCCTTTTAGTTGGAGCTGATAATGTGCGGTCACTGGCCTACATTCGTGATGATGACTGAACTTGTATCTATTGACCACTTATGGTGTACGCTATGATGAACAGTTGATTCTTGATCAGGTAAAGTTTTACATTAGAACTAGTAGTAATTTGATCTATTTTTGGGGGTATAGTAAGAAAAGTAATCTTCAAACTTGTAAATGGAAGTTAAGGCTGAATTTGACTTAGCATATAGTGGCCTTTGGCCCATCACTAAGTTAGTGATGTGAGATCATGGTTTCTATACTGCTTTGTCACATGCCTATTCTTATTACAGATAAATTTTTCTTTTTTTGTGGGGAAGGATTATCCATCTATCACTACCTTACAGACGTTTAAAAAAATTTGGCGTTTCTGTTTATTGCTTTGTAATTTATACTTTCCAATCATCTGTGTCATGATTCTGATATTGCATCAATGGCTGATATCAATTACCTTGCATGTTCGATTGCAGCCAACCGCTCGTGGTTGGCCACCTTGTTCCAACGTCAACCATTGATTTAAAAACATGTTTTTCTAGTGACTTGAAAGTGCTCCTGACTGATGTAGATTGAAGAATTATACTGACCATCAAAAGCTACGACGAAAACTATCAAACCTTTTCATAATGACTCCAACAAAATACAAACTACATCGTTCACTATTTGTTTAGAAGATAAGATTTAAGATAACATATAGTTATCATTAATTTACATTTTGATTAATCATAATTGACAATTAATTACTTGATGAAATGAAAGTGAGGCTTTTGAATTGGTTGGATAATTCTGAGCATGTTAAGGAAAGATCAGCATATCAGATTATATGTTATTTGATGTAAGAGTTCAACTAAATGTCCATAACTAATTACTTTTAACTATAGTGCATCACTCTATTTGCTTAAAAAGGGACACAAGGTGCATTGTGTCAACATCATCTGTTTATTTTAAGATACAGTTTACATGATTCCAGGAACCTATAATAGAAAAGCATAATCGATTATGACCCTTAACATCGCTATCCTTGCATAGATTTACACTTCACCTTTCCTATCACACTTACTTGTCACTAATCTAGAACGTAGATGACCTAAAATATAAACATCCACAACATGCTAAGATCTAAAAATATAAATGTCATTAGCATTACGTTACTCTATTCATGATGAAAAGACGAGTAGATACACATCCATTCCAAGTTTAATATAGCAAAGACACTAAATAAAGAATAACTTAGATGATTTCCATCTCACTGTTCAACTAAACTAATTAAGTTGCCTCCAAGTCACAATTCAATTAACTTGATAGTAATTGATTAATTGCATGTCATCTTCTTTAATGGACTTAGTTTAAGAGTGAACAGCATAAGCCTACAGTGCCCGGCACAAAATGATATAGTTTCTATTTCTTGATGATGATATTCCATGGAATATATTTTTCTTTTCGGTAAACGTCACTTGCTTGGACTATACCATCTTTTCTTTACCTGTGGCACTCAAGTAGAACATACTCGATTTGCCACGATTAAGAATGTCTAGTCTTTTCTTCCTTACACTTAATTTTTTCACAGTAGTTTTGACCTGCTCACAGTACCATTGATGATCAGAAAAGAAATCAGATTTGACGTAAGTGTGTATATATGTAAACGTCTTCAAAAGAATAATATTAGAGGAGAGGGCCATCAATCCTTATCAGCAATATTTCAAGCTTCTATTCCCACCAGTGAAGTGTCAAACCCTAGCTGATCAAGTGGGTCTGTCTATAGATATGTACAAGCCAATAGTATGGGTGAAAAGTGCACTTGTAAGAATAAAAGGAGGGTATGAAACATGATTGCGTTAAAGACTCCATATCGCAATCAACTATTTAGTTTGAATGGTATTTGGCATATGTCACCTAGGTTGTAAAATCATGGTCTGTGATTGGGTTGAAAGGGTTTTAAGTTTGATAATTAAGTAGGCCTAAGGGTGTCAATGTGTTCGGTCTTAATGTAGATACCACTTAGTTTACTTGTATATGTGACCCGTATAAACCATTTGGGTCAATATTTTAGGTTATGAAACGAAAACCTTTATTTTCTTTTAGTGTGATCTTAAACTGCTATATCACCTCTCACACTAACACTTAAAGGAAACTTTTTGCTTTAGTTTAATTTTGAAAAATTGAAATTTTCCAAGAAAGGTATTACTTTGTCAATGTGGGTAAAAAAAATCTTCATGCTCCAGAATAGGATCATAATTCATGAAGGCCCAATTTTGAACGATTTGGGATTATTGACCCAACGCTATAAATTTATGCCGGTCAATAGGTTAGTGTCTTTGTGGCATTTTTTGCGGCAGTCATATGCTCCAACTATTTGGACTTTCAGAGTCAGATTAATATAAATGGGTCGATTTGGGTTATTATCCATCCATTTGGATTTAGTGTAGTGGGTCATTTAGTCAGGATATGGTATTAGCTAATGGTTGTAATAATGAATCAACCCGATCCAAATCTGACCCATTGACATGCTTAACCAGTTGATGTGTTATACATGGTGTAGCGGACATGCAAGACCTTTGTGGTTTCTACTATATTGGCAACAAAACTTATAAATTATATCACAATAAGCACTGCTGCATATTAGTTTTTCAGTTTTATGCACATGTTGCACGCACTTGTTTGTTTCTTGTAACTAATCGTTTCTTGAGTTAATTTCTGAAGTTTTCATTTACCTTTCTAGTCTTCTTAAAGCATAATTTACCGGTTAAAGCCAAAGTAATTGCTGAACTTTGTATATGGATGCTTTTACTTGTTTAAGTGGACAAACATATACTCTGTAAACCACTAGTTTTGCTTATTTGATGGCAGACCCTAATGGGAAATGAACAAATCGGACTTCTGAGCATATGCTAAGCATGAAGTCCAGTTGGCTACCGGGACACATCCATCATTCAGATTGATAGTTTGGCTAACATATGACACAGAAAGTAAAGATGTAGAATATTTTCCACATAAAACATGACTAAAATGTACTTATTAACCTTATTTTATAATAAATGCATTCAAGTAAAAGTGATCAAATACAACATGTCTCTTGGGTCAGACCCAATAAAACCACTGTCCACACTTTACCCCCCACCCACCCACTACCACCCTCCCACCAGGGAATGGATGACATGCCATGTTTGCACTTTCAGAGTCAGCGATGAATAAAATACGATATCCTACTCAAATTTTTACTGCAATCTAGAAAGTAAGAGCAAGAAAAAAGATCTTGTAAAGGCCTTATTTTTGTTTCTGGATTCATATTAAAGCATATATTCTCTTCCATGTATGTTAAATCAATGGTTTTAGTGACATTGTCCTGTATTAACATTATATCACGTGATCGTGGTCCTATAACTCTAGAAAGAGACAATTAGTTATCCACGTGGCGTGTTTCACTAATATCTTATTCTAAACCTTACTTGTTGATCTTTGATTAGTGGTTGCTGGTTATATCTTCTTTCACAAGTATAAATAGATAATGTGGGTCTTTGTTTCTTTATATTCTTTAGCAAGAAAAAAGTTGTATTTGAGCTTGTTTTGTGCTTCTTATGGCTTTTTTCATACTAAAAGTGGCACCCCTTTTGAATATAGTTCTTGCTTTATTTTTGTTATCAGAAAGAACTATTGTAGTTGCTAGGCATGCACAATGGTCCAATGAAAAGAAATCAAACATCCAAAACAATGATCAACTTGTTACCAATTTGCCCGGTCAACCTAACGTAGATTTTCGACACTATGCTGGATATGTAACTGTAAATGAACAAAATGGCAGAGCACTATTTTATTGGTTTTATGAAGCTTGGACTCTCCCAGATGAAAAGCCATTGGTGTTGTGGCTTAATGGAGGTAAAAACGGTCTTTCTGCCTGATGTCGTGTTTGATCTCAACGTAAAACTGATGTCGCCTTCTTCTTGATATCCGGTTTCAGTTTTTCACTACACTGTTTAAATAAAAGCTATCTATTTTTTATCTGACAAATCTTGATATTTAAAGAATGATAGGTTGAAAGAAACCATATATTTTTGTTAAGATGCTCTTTGTTTTTTTTTTATAAATTAAGTCCCACTAATCAAGATATAAGCTTTTTAAGTACAGTATATTGTAATGATAATATTCTCCTGATAAGTGGATGTCAGAGTTTAATAATTATCTAATTGAACCCCTTAGTTATGGACAGTCATTAGTTTGGGGTTATATTCTCCTACATGCTGTCCATTTTGGTGACACAAATTTATGTTATTTAGGTCCAGGGTGTTCTTCTGTGGGATATGGAGCTACACAAGAGATCGGTCCATTTATCGTCAGTACAGATGGAAACGGGCTTCAGTTAAATCCTTACTCATGGAATAGAGGTAACGCTTTATCGCATAAAAATATATTATCATTCAATGCACCATTCATTTTTTAAACTTTTTTTCTTGTAATAAGCATATATTCCTTAATGATGATGCAGAAGCCAATATGTTGTTCTTGGAATCTCCTGTTGGTGTTGGCTTTTCTTATTCCAACACAACTAGTGATTATGATAACCTCGGAGACGACTTCACTGGTTAGTCTTACCGACATTTTTTGCATCTATGCTATAAGATAACATGTCATACATATATAATAAAAATAATATACATATGCATGCATATGCTATAATATAGATTTATAATCTGTAGTGTAGCACCTAATTTGTTATATGTAATGGTATATCAGCAAACGACACTTACAATTTCCTGCATAACTGGTTTGAGAAGTATCCATCTTATCGAACAAGAACGTTTTATATTGCTGGAGAGAGCTACGCAGGTATGTATATTTGCCCGTCAGTTCACCAACTTGATTTTCATTGTTTAAAGTTCTAAAAGATGAGAAATTTACATTATTTTATGTAGGAAAATACGTGCCAGAACTCGCAGGCCTTATTACCGATAGAAATAAGGATCCTTCCCTTTTTATCAACTTGAAAGGAATACTGGTATCTCAATCTTACTTGAATAGTAGGCATCTATTTGTTAATGTTTTATACCAGTGAAGAGAGACTAATTGGTTACTTCTGCTAATCAACTGCGTGCAGTTAGGTAATCCTGAAACAAGTGATGCCGAGGATTGGAAAGGCCTGGTGGACTATGCTTGGAGCCATGCTGTTGTATCAGATGAAACTCACAAAACAATAAGAGAATCATGTGATTTTAATAGTAATGATACTTGGAGCAACAATGACTGCAGCGACGCTGTTGATGAAGTTCTCCGACAATATAAAGAAATCGACATCTACAGTCTATACACTTCCGTTTGTATAGCTAACTCAGCTTCTTCTGATAACAAAGCACTGCAAGTCATGTTAAAAAAGACCAAATCCAACATGGTAACCAATCTCACTAATGATGTAATATATTTTTTTTGAACAGACAAATTTGGGCTCAGCGGCATACCTCCTCATATACCTAATTCCAAAACCCCTGTCTCCATACTGGGGAGCATTTTTTGCTCACACCCAGTTTAATTGGAGGATATCCATTTAAATGGTAAAACCCCCTTGTGATGACTGAACCTATGACCAAACAGCCCCTAGGCCTCATCAACACCATCAATGTCCTGCCAAAACACAATACAAGTATCTTACTGGTTAGGAAACTATATAATAACTTAAAAGAAAATACCATTTAAAATTAACTATTATATATCTTTGTTACTAATCTAATAAGTTTATCCTTTTCTTTTGTATAGATGCCACGAATACTTGGCGGTTATGATCCCTGCCTAGATGATTATGCAAAAGGTTACTACAATAAACCCGAGGTTCAAAAGGCTCTTCATGTTAACAACGGCTTTCTGCTCAAGAACTGGACCATTTGCAAGTAATAAACACACATTTTTTTAAATTACTGTTTGGCCCAAATTACTTTTACCTACTCTTTTAAGCATTCTTCCTTGACCCGTTATAAAACAAACCTGGCCTGAATAGAACGCGATTAAGTGATTCATATACAAGGTCTTATCAATAGCTTATGACACTACTTTTATTTTTTGCAGTATGGACATATTCAATGGTTGGTCACAGTCCAAAGGTTCAGTTCTTCCCATATACAAGAAACTTATTGATGCAAAACTTAGGATATGGGTGTACAGGTAATTAAATGAATTTATATATATACGATTTGTATGTTAATTATGTAACATTTGTGCTTACTTAAGATCACACTGATTTGTATTTTCGGTATAACAGTGGAGATACAGATGGAAGGGTACCCGTGTTGTCAACTCGATACAGTTTAAGCTCTCTGGGCTTGCCTATTAAAAGGGCATGGAGGCCGTGGTACAACCAAAAGCAGGTGATTTAGTCTTACAACATTTTTTTTCAAACTTTTTGGCAACCTTAGTTATAATCTAATACAATTCCTTTATTTTCTTCCATTTGATTCATTTTTCATTGCAATAATCTAATATGGCTTATTTTTTGTTCATTAGGTTAGTGGCTGGCTTCAAGAATACCAAGGGCTAACTTTCGCGACATTTAGAGGAGCTGGTCATGCAGTGCCGATTTTCAAACCAAGCGAATCACTAGCATTCTTCACCTCATTTCTCCTTGGCGAATCTCCTCCTTCCCATCGATAAAGTACTCGTTTATGCGAGATGAGACAGTTCGTGATCAACAACCCTTGCTCTATAAAGAAAGAGCAAGATTTTGACTCTCTCTAGATACTTAAACTATTAGCTTAAATTAATCACCTCAATAATGACCTTATACTACAAAAAGTGATATGCATCTTTTTGATTATTAGGTTTCTCCAAATATACTAAAAAAAGCCAATAGCCTAGCTTTAATAATACTGATACAAATATATATGATCTTTATCGTTTGGATCATAGTTTCTTCATCTTAATTAATAATGTTTATATTTATATAATGACGCAAAAATATCGTAAACCTCGTAATAAAAAAGACGTAGCTATAAAACTAGTGATTTTGATTTATTAAGTTTTATTTAACAACATGTTACATTTTCTGTTTTAGTTAACCAACCAACATTTAAAACTTGTTTTTTTAACCATCGTGCGTGCACCTCGATTATCAAAACGAAAGATAAAATCTTGTTAAGTTATCTATCCTACTCGTATTTCATAATTTGGCTTATGTGGATGATTTTTACAATTTGGGTTCTCAAAAGTACATGTTTTTAGATTTTCACATCATCGAAAAAAAAAATTGTCACGAATTTACAAGAAAAGGTATTTACTCCTACAAAATTTTACCATCATTTTTTGTATTGGATATATTTGTTAGTCAAATGAAACATATATACATAAGAACCATATTTATATGTTTGTATTGGATATATAAAAAGATGAAAAAATAATATTGGATATTATGTAATGGTTTTAAAAATAAATAAAAGATATATTATCATTTCAAAACATTACCCCCAACCGAAAAATAAAATATATGATTTCCTTTGAATAGTTCAAAATGAATAGTGGAGAACACGTTCAAGTGTTCAACGACGCCCCATAAGTTTTGGAAACAAGCTTATTAAGAAATGTTGTTTGAATAACACGCCATCTACAAAAAAAGATGTGTTCAAAAAACTACAAGTAGACCTTTTAATATTCTTACTTGGCAAACAAGAGAAAAAGAAACTTAACTATTATGAGTACAATGTCTTTAAATTTTAGCTCAATGGTTGAATATCATCCTTTTATATGAGATCTTGTATTCAAATTTTAAAGAGGACATAGAAATTAAATCCCTTTATGAGGGCTTGACTTGGGTATACCCAAGTTCACGTTTGAAGGGACATGGTTTACCTCTATTCATCGTCGTGCATTTGGACGGATTAGTAGGGGGTTTTCCCCCCTTAGGGTGTTTAAAATAGACAATTCTATTTCTAAAGAGCTCTCTAGCGCGGACCCGGTTAAGACAATGTATGCTAGACCTCTCGCTGTCGAATCACAACATGAAGTT
>JANDBE010000039.1:16519728-16534132 GCA_024320915.1 Erigeron philadelphicus
GACAATGCTTTAAAGGGTTTGCTTCCCGTGTATTAGATGAGTATAACATTGTTAAGATCCCCTCATCATATTTGCATGTAACAGGAGTCAAACCTGAGAGACCCTTCAAAAGGAAACCACACTCTTAATCTTAAACTCCGATTTAAACAAATTTCATAATCAGTTTTAAGAAAATTATTACTTAGAAGATATTATAGGAAAAGATTTATAATTTCTTTTTGTAAATGTCATTTGAAGAATTGAAAGCTTAATAATAGAGCACTACTATGACCATCTTTGTAACCGAAAAGTAAAGTAATCTATGATATGATTTGATCTGTCCCCATTTCATTTGTCACAAACAAACCCTAAAATTCACCAGACAAACTTAACACTCACCTGTCACCCTCACTCGCGACTTTCTCCCCCACTTTTATAAATTAATAATTTAATAAATAAAATTCCAGTATATAAATTAGGGTTTATTCCCCTTTTTGTTTTCTCTTTTTTTTCTTCTCAAATGAGTAGTACTTCTCCTATTAATACTACTACTAATAATAATAAACAATCTTCTCACGAAGAAGAATCATCATCTTCCGGCGGTGCTGTACCTGATTCCGGCGCCGGTGACGGCGGAGATAGTAGTGATCCGATGGATAAAGGCGGTGGTAGCGATCCCATGGATGAAGATGATATATCTGTTGATCCTGCAACTGTTTTTTGTATTAGGCTTAAACAACCTACCTCTAATTTACAGTTTAAAATGAGTGTTCCTGAGCTCTGTCGTAATTTCAGGTATCATTTCTATATATATGTATATGTATGATTATATATATCACAGGTTTTTTTTTTCTGTTTTGTTTAATTGTGTTTTGTGTGATGAATAATTATGTTTATTTTATGAATTGTTTAGTTGATAGTTTGAAATCTAACATATTTAGAAGGCAAGTTAGGGAAAACGGTAACGTAATTACTTGAATTTTATAATTAGGGGAACGTAAAATGATTCGAACGAAAGAAAGGATCTTTTAAGTTCAGTTTTAGTTAGAAAATTGGAACGTAATGACGGAAGTTTTAGAAGACAGCGAAAACATGACTTGAATATTCTTCCTTTACACGTAAAAACCAATTACTCCTTGGAAGAGTTGGTTTACACGCTGTCTTCAAATGCCCTGGTTGCAGATTTGAATTTCGTTGCCGCTTGAAAATCTTTTAATAATCCAATGAAAATTCTCCCTTGTTTGTTCAATATTGAATACACTCTATTTTTGTTCAACATAGTTTTTGTGTAATTAAGTTAACTTTTAATTGAATATATGCCCCAAATAGAAGGAAAATTGAATTCTTTAGAAGCTATGCTTATACTTTCTGCAGAATTTTAGTAATTCTATAATTGGGTAATGCCTTGAGATAAAATCTGGGGGCAGATCTTACTATGGTTGGGAAGTGGATTGTTTAATTCGATGGAATCTTATTTTAGGTTAACCTAAGTGTTGTCTAAATGATACATGGGAGATTAGGAGCTGGCTATGTAAGAACTGGTCAGCAACCTAGTATACCTGCTCTTGCTACCAACTTTGCTTGAGATAAAGGTTCATATTCAATCTGAATTTAAAGTTACTAGGTCAAGATTAGGGAAGTATGATACTATCTTTTGATCGGAGAACATCTAATACATTTATATGATTGTTTTTTGGATCCTGTTTTATGTTTTTGAGACGTATTAGGCTCACACAGTTTGGTTGGATAATTGTGGATACTTGAAATGACTTCTCTTCAAGTATGGTGACTCTCTCTATGCATCTTGCAATTTTGTTTGCCTCAGTACTGTAGTATTCTTTATGCAAATATGTATAAATGTCTGTGGCTAAAATGCTATATTGATAACTTTTATATCCCTTTGGATGGAATCTTTATGTCTTTAATCGAAAGCGGAGGTATAGGGTATGGTGATGCTTTAGCTTTAACGTAATAATCATAAAATTAGAAGTTAAGCACTTAAGCTACTTACATTCAAAGTAGTTTCCAAAAATAGACTTAGCACATTCGGCTTGTGAAGTAGTACTTACTCAAATTGTAACTAGCTTCCAAAAATAAGCACATGCTTTTGAAAAATACTTGACCCAAAACTTAAAGTAGCTTATAGATTTGAGCTCGGGTTTTTGAAAAAAACTTACGAATATATCCTTTTATTAGAACCACATACCTGATAATTGTTTGAACATATATCCTTCTATGTCAATTTACACAATTCTGCTAAAACTGCAGCTATGTTTGCCAAGCATTTTTAAACAACTGATACCAACAATTCTCAGCTCCAACTAAAAGCTATGGCGCTATATTATATGACTCTCGTTTTCTGAATCTGTTTCATTTCATTTGAATTGTACTTATTTAATTGGGTACCCATATGCTGTAACAGTGCTGTTGCTTGGTGTGGAAAGCTAAATGCTATTGCATGTGCATCAGAGACCTGTGCACGTATACCAAGGTAATCAAGTAGTATATGTTTTTTCCACTACGTGACTGTTGCATACCACTTTATTTGATTATTATTATCTTATCTATTAACTACTTAGTTATAATATAAGTGTGTTCTCTTGCAGTCAAACTGATTTGCTGTAGCAATTTTTTTTATTACTGTTAATTTAAGACTAGTGGCTTGGCATCATTTTAAATTGGTTGTAGTATCTAAATGAATCTATGTGTGGTAGTCCTTTATTGTTGGGGACATTAATACGTTATTATAGAGGTACCTGGCCTCGTTTAAATTCCGAAACATCTTATGTCGTTTTGAATTGTCACTTGTCAATATACAGATGCAATTGGTATAATGCATTAGAATTTAATGTCAAACTTCAGTGATGAGGCGATTACTTTTTGGTTACGTTTTATTATTCTAAGATGTATTTTTCTTTTTTTTTTGTAGTTCCAATGCAAATCCACCATTTTGGATCCCAATTCATATAGTAATCCCCGAACGACCAACAGAGTCGACTGTATTTAATGTCATAGCAGGTAAAGTTTATGAAATTCTTTTACGTGATGTGACATCATTTTCATGTTGATCCATGCATTCAGTAGCTATGGCTTTGTCATTTGAAAGCTATGGTGTTCTTTGTGCATTTTTTTTGCATAGCAACTGCTCTGTTGCAATCTGCAACTTTTTTACTGAACGTTTTTCAGATATGATTTTGTTTGGCAATCTTTGTTAGTTGTCTTGTATAGTTGTATAGAAGCTCTTTGTGCTGTCCCTTTTAGTATAAAGTTATTTTAGGTTATGACTTCATTTGTTGAATAACTATGCCAGATTCTCCTCGTGATTCGGTTCAGTTCATTGAATGGTCTCCTTCGTCTTGCCCTCGTGCTTTACTAATTGCTAATTTTCATGGACGGATAACTATCTGGTCTCAACCTTCCCAAGTAAGCTTTTGCCTGCCCGTTTATTCTATGTTTCCAGGTTCTGAATATTTAATCCGAGGTTATTGGTCTATGTAGAAATCTATTTGTATTTAAATAGATATTTTCTTTTGTCTTACTGATCATATGATTGGGAGTATTCTTGCCAAGTTCCCTTGGTTCTTTGACATTACACATTGACCCTCACATTCTTTTTAATACTACAGGGGTCAACTAGTCTGGTTAAAGATGCAAGCTGTTGGCAGCGGGAGCATGAGTGGCGGCAGGATATTGCAGTTGTTACAAAGTGGCTGTCTGGGGTGTCTCCTGTATGAAGCTGTTGCCATCCTAGTGCTATTTATATGAAGTGTGATGACACCTTGACGTTTCTTTGTTTTTTTTTTTGGCAAAAATAGTATAGGTGGCTTTCCTCAAGATCAAGTAATTCTACCAAGTCCACTTTTGAGGAAAAGTTCCTTTCACAACAACCTCAAGCTCCTGGTGGTTCTTTTTGTCTTTTGAAGTTTTTTTGTTCGTTTTGCTTAATGACGTTGTAACCTAAATGGATTCTTTTTTAAAATCCAGCTGGATGGCCGAACTTTCTTTGTGTATGCTCCGTCTTCTCATCTGGATCTATACAGCTACACTGGTCCCAATGGTCATCGAATCAGAGTGGCGCTTCTAAATGGTTTTGTACAAGTAAAGGTCTATTGGGAGCTGGACCAAGTGGTATTATGGCCGCTGATGCAATTGTGACGGACACAGGAGCCTTGCATGTGGCAGGAGTTCCAATTGTGAATCCATCTACTGTTGTTGTCTGGGAGGTCACCCCTGGTCCTGGAAATGGATTTCAAGCTACTCCAAAAACTACCACTAGCAATGGGATTCCTCCTTCACTTAATCCACCTTCATGGGATGGCTTTGCTTCATTGGCTTCATATTTGTTTAGCTGGCAGGAATATCTATTTTTAGAAGCTAAACAAGGGAAGAAGCAAACAGAGCTCGATTATAGTGACATGGTTGCACTTCATTGTTCTCCCGTTTCAAATTTTTCTGCATATGTCAGTCCCGAGGCTTCAGCTCAATCAGCAGCAACAACTACATGGGGTTCCGGAGTCACTGCAGTCGCCTTTGACCCGACCTGTGGCGGGTCTGTGGTTACTATAGTAATTGTTGAAGGTACTGACTTCAAATTTAGCTTTTGTCTACTCCATTGTTGTGGAACATGCATCTCTTGTTGGTGTTTTCGCTTTGGACTATCAGATTCAGTACACAAAGTTGCATATAGAACCCAGGGGTTCATTCTGTGTTGTCAGGCATACCTTGTTCTTTGTAATACTACACTAACGTAGTATGTTTTACAGGGCCTGTAGTGCTCTCTGTTGTTTGAAAAAGATAAACAGCCTTAGACTCATATTAGTTAGAAAATTAACCAATCATAATCAGTTTGCTGTTTGTGATGCTTGACTAGGCAAATATATATACATATGAATATACATATAAAAATATATATAATATATATATAGTGAAGCTGGTGTATTTGACCTATTTGTACATGAACTATTGATCTGGGTATGTGATATCCCAAACAAGTCACATAAAAAAGTTAGCTAAACTGAAATGGGTCAAATGGTTCTGACTAGCCAAACTAGTTGAAATGTCAGTCGAAGTGTTTTTATAATTCATACAACCTCCTAACAGGTTGAATACTACTAAATCACATTGTCATTGTAACAATATAGTTTTTGTAGTCATATTTTTTGAATTAATCAGCTATACTTATTTTATAATAGTGGACAAATGAGTGTTTGCGATTTCTACATGAACCCCTTTGACATGTTTACCCAACCCATCCATTTTCCCACCTCTAATTTGTCTCCATGTAATAGAGTTATCTGTTTTCCTTTTGAGGTATATGTTTCTTGTTCTGGCAAATCAACACATAGATTGAATTTATTGTGTTTGTAGGGCAATACATGTCTCCCTACGATCCAGACGAGGGTCCTTCGATTACTGGATGGAGAGTTCAACGTTGGGAATCCTCTCTAGAGCCGGTTGTCCTGCATCCAATATTTGGTAACCCCACGTCCAGTTTTGGTGGGCAGCCTCCAATGCAGACGGTGTGGGTTACAAAAGTGAATAAAAGCATCCCAGCTACCGATAATATTAAAAATAACCAAGCAGGTGCATCAGGAACATCTGAGGGTCTAAATACATCCGAGTCTGACACTGAGAAGGCAAAAAGGGTTGTTTTTGATCCGTTTGATTTGCCAAGTGATGTTAGGACTCTTGCTCATATTGTCTATTCTGCCCATGGTGGTGAGGTCGCTGTTGCATTTTTACGAGGTGGGGTTCACATATTTTCTGGTTCAAGCTTCACACCTGTTGATAACTATCAGATCAATGTTGTTTCTGCAATTGCTTCTCCTGCATTTTCTTCTACCAGTTGCTGTTCTGCTACTGTTTGGCATGACACAGCTAGGGACTGCACTATGTTGAAGATAATTCGTGTTCTCCCTCCTGCTGTTCCAAGCAGCCAAGTAAAAACAAACTCCTCAACATGGGAACGTGCAATTGCAGAAAGGTTTTTTACATTACTGATCCTAGTAGTAGCGCTTAGACCAACCTATCACTTGTGATTTGAAAGAAATGATTGTTATGACATCTCTAATCTATAGTACATTACGATGCAGGATGGGGCACAATGCATATTAAATACTATATGTAGTTTTGTTAAATTTACCTCACAATATACATGCATAGTTTGATTAATAAATAGTTCATATAGGGTGGAAGCCAATACCTTCAAACAAGCTGAAGGTTATGCTACAGTATCTGAATCTTCTGTTAATCATTGTGTGTTTCTGAAGTTGTGTTATGTGGTACCAGGTTTTGGTGGAGTCTTATGGTTGGAGTTGATTGGTGGGATGCAGTTGGCTGTACACAGAGTGCTGCTGAAGATGGCATTGGTAAAAAATATAGATATAGATACTGATAGTTTATGAAAGTCCCTTTAAAAATGTACTCTGTATGATGTGCTGATTGACTATAAAGCTTTAGTCTGACAAGATCAATTGTCATATGCCCTCTCAAAATACTATCATATTAGAATTAATGAAAAGAAATGTTAAAACTTACAATCAGGGTATATTGTTATGTATTTGCTTTTAAGAAAAGTTTTCTCTTCTAATTTGGTATGATTAAGAGTTGGTATTCGACCATAACATCTATCTGTGCGTCATGAAGTTAATATGTACCATTTTGATTTTGGTTATCTTTTGACAGCTGCTTCGGTTGGATTTTATTATACAATAATGCATCTAATGCCCCTTGATTTCTCTGTTATGAATTGTTATATCTAACTTAAGGCACCATTGTTTTTAAAGAAATTCGCAAGTAGGTTTTTCAGAAAGCATGTGTTGATCTCATGGTTATTATGTTTTTACCCAGTTTCGTTGAATAATGTGATCGCGGTTCTGGATGCGGATTTTCACTCTCTTCCTTCTGCCCAGCACAGACAACAATACGGCCCTGTGTGTTTCAAATCCTTACAACTTTTTGCTACATCCTCATTCTATGATTTGATGAATTGTTAGATTGTTTAACAGCATAAATTTGCATGTATGTCATGTGAAAAGTTGCAATAACGGTGTTGATTTATGTAGGGCTTGGACAGGATTAAATGCAGATTATTAGAAGGTACAAATGCTCAGGAAGTGAGAGCAATGGTTCTTGATATGCAGGCAAGATTGCTATTGGATATGCTAGGAAAAGGAATAGAATCGGCCCTAGTTAATCCTTCAGCTCTAGTAGTTGAACCATGGTTGGCATCTGGCGAGACATTAAACAACCTTGACCATGAATCAATGGCTGTTGACCCAGCACTTGTATTAAGCATCCAGGTTTGCACTTTCCTGAACTTTTTCATGATTATATTAGTTTCTTGTTTCCTAATTGATACTCGATGTGTAGGCATATGTTGATGCTGTTCTCGATCTAGCCTCACATTTCATTACACGCTTGCGTCGTTATGCCAGTTTCTGTCGTACACTGGCAAGTCATGCTGTAACTGCTGGTGCAGGTGGCAACCGTAACATGGTGATGAGTCCCACCCAAAGTACTGGCACCCCTGGAGCAACACAAGGTAAGTTTTTGCAACACATATGCTCTGATGGTTTTATTTTATATGTATCTATGAAACAGAGGTGGTACAATGGGAGAAGGTTTTTGGGTGTTTAGGTGTTTAACTGCCCGGGATGGATTTTTCAGATTGGGTCATGACAGTTTTGCAAGTGTTTTTACTTTGTTAATAATCAGTAGTATCAAATATTTAATAGGAGTTACGCATCTATAAATTTCTAGCTTTTTAATTATTTATCCTGGAAGGTTAATGTATTAAGAGTACTTTTTGGGTGAATTTCGACTCATTTAACCCGTTCCCTTAAAATCTGGTTTCTGATTTTTCTGGTCTGACATGTCATTAATAAATATAACCCAAATCGACCCGTTGATAGGTTTACCTCTAATGTGAGTTTGTGTGAGAATGCTCAGATTTTCAAATACATGATTTAATTTTTTTTTTTGCAGGTGCTCAAAATGGTGCTGCAAGCTCTGCAGCAAGCACTCCAATTCAAGCATGGGTACAAGGAGCTATTGCTAAGATCAGTAGCACCTCTGATGCAGTTCCGAATGCAGCTCCTAATCCGATTAGTGGCCCGTCTTCGTTTATGCCTATAAGTATAAACACTGGAACTTTCCCCGGAACCCCAGCTGTTAGGCTTATCGGGGACTGCCATTTCCTTCATAGGTTGTGCCAACTTCTGCTGTTTTGCTTCTTCTTCCGACGAATTCAACTGCCAAGATATATAGGCGCTACACAAAGGAGCTCTGATTCAGCTGTGCATAAACCTCAGAATGGGGCTCTTGGTAAGGTGGAAGAGATCAGTTCTGTCCCTACAAAAGTGACGCCAGCTATGGGTAGATCAGAAGAGTTAGCTGTTTCACGGGCTGGCCAGGTTGGCTCTGGAGCAAAAGGTCCCGAAGAAGTTCCAGGAAATAGGTCAAGATATGGTTCTGGAAACGCTGGTCAAGGATACACATTTGATGAGGCAAGATCATTACTTGATTTCTATAAATCTATAAGCCCGTTTAATGCTGAAATAATGATTGTTTGGAGATTTTTTTACTAATATTCTATATAAGAACTTAGGCCAAATATCATTTAGCTGTGAAAAAGAGGGACTGATGTGTTAGAAAATCAGTTGATATCATGTCAAGCTTAAAATCAACTTGCTGAGCTGTTTTAAGATTAGGTTTCTGTCATTTCAGATCTAATAGGTTACAATGATGCAGGTAAAGGTCCTCTTTCTCATTCTAATGGATCTTTGCAAACGGACAGCGGGTTTGGCACACCCATTGCCTGTTTCTCAGGTAGGAAGCAGCAACATTCAGGTTCGTCTCCATTATATAGATGGAAACTATACCGTTTTGCCAGAGGTTGTTGAAGCATCTCTTGGCCCACATATGCAGGTAAGTTTCACATTTTATATAAGCTTAATCAGAGGAGAGAAATATACATATCGATCATTTAGTCTATCTCCAGACACCGTGCTTGGGTGGTTTTAACTGATAAAATAGCTGTATGGATGTGCTGGCTTTAGCATTTAAGTGTAAATCTATTTCTTCGTTTTTTTTTTTAACGTGATTTTGTGTTCATAAAATGTTAGACCTTTAATAATAGGTTCTTTAGCTTCATAAGCCATGCATACACTTATGGATTTTGTTACTAGATCTTGAAATTATTTGTGGAGCACCTTTTTTTGCTTTCTCCCTTTTTTCTCTTTATTCTTCAAGTTGATGGTTACCTTTAAGATCTTGTTTGACCTCTCCATCACATTTTACTGCTCACATTTGAGATGATGGATAGCCCGGTCCCGTCTTTAGGTGCTGTAGTCAACATTGCCATTTCTAGTAATTAGCAAACTAATATAACAGCTGTGTTTGTTTTTCACTGCCACAATTATTGCTATGTGTATATGTGGTTCTCAATCCAAATACCCGGTTCCATGCTATAAAGTTTTACTTACATTAGTCTTGGATGTAATTATTTTGAGAACACTTCTTACCATGCAGAATATGCCTCGGCCTAGAGGTGCAGATGCTGCTGGTTTGTTACTTAGAGAGTTAGAACTCCATCCTCCTGCTGAAGAATGGCATAGACGAAATACATTTGGTGGGCCCTGGTCTGACCCAGATGATCTGGGTGTGGATGATCTGTCAAGACCCAGCACCTCCACTGATTCTATGAGCTTCAGCTTGGTCGACAGCAATGATGGTCATCATGAAGCCCAACGATTGTGGCCGCGGAAGCGCAGGATGTCTGAGAGAGATGCAGCTTTTGGGTTGAACACTTCAGTTGGTTTGGGTGCATATCTTGGGATAATGGGATCACGACGAGACGTTGTAACTGCTGTCTGGAAAACGGGTCTTGAAGGGGTTTGGTACAAGGTATCATCCATTCTCTTTTGTTTCTCATTGGCGTCCACACTTTCACATTTATCAAAGTTTAAGTTGCTTATCAAACTGCATTCATTTAGGCTTTTATACCTCATGGAAACTTGTGGGTGTTTGGATTTGTGATATGAAACTGATTATCTGATTTTTTTATTTTTTATTTTATTTTTTTTGAAGCCATTTTAATCAGTTATTTAGTGTTCGGATAAAGTGATTTTGACTTTCAAGTGATAACTTCAGTTTCAGCTGCAACAAAACGGACTATATTAGGAAAACCAGTAGTAGTTAGGTTATCCCTTTATTACTCTTTCTAAATTATATTCTTTTTCATTTGCTTTTTCATGGTCAATATTCTAAAATATATAATTGTTGATTTTTAGATGGTAGTTTTTTAATATATCATAATCAACGTAGTTATTGACTTATAGTTGATAGAAATAAATCGTAACATAATAAAGATCTTTTAGCATCTTCTTTTGTCACCTTATCTATTAGTTACCTTGAGAAAACAAATTGATGAAGATTCAAATAAACTACTGATTCTTACAGATTCAAACAGTAGAAGCACATTCAAACACTGTTCTCTGCAACCCATTTTAATGCATCTCTATATCAGATCATACTAGTTTTCTAATTGACATAACAGATTGGTCAGTTGGGTTTCCATCATGTATATGGTCATTTACATGTATGACCTTTTCTCGGATTTTAAACAAATGACACTCCTTTGACTCTAATCTATTTGAGTATTAAAAAAAATGAGGTAAAGTACACATGTAAATCTAGTTTAGCTGTAATGTTTTGAATTTTCTTTGCTGAGGCATTCAAGTAAAAAGTTAGTGTGCGGTGTTTGCACATCTAATTTGCCTCTTTGATGGATTTATGTTTGGAATGCTATTTTTTTGGGGAATATATGTGCACCTTTGATATATGAACTTCTGGTCTTTAGTTCTGTAGGCAAGTTCTTAAGAGGCACATTTGATTATTCTTCACTGGTTTTACCAGAATCTGTCTTTTATTTGTGTATGTTATGTGCAGTGTATTAGATGCTTGCGTCAAACATCAGCTTTTAGCTCACAAGGCGGCAACAACACATCTACACAGAGTGAACGGGAGATATGGTGGATTAGCCGCTGGGTTCATGGGTGTCCTATGTGTGGAGGGACATGGGTTCGCGTTGTATAGAAGACTACTTCAGTTAAGCTTTAGGTTAGCTCATTGCTCCCAAAATTATGCATAATTTAAAAAATCTCTTGATTAGAGTTTATAATGATTAATATATAGATTATAACTCTTTTGTATCCAACTCTAGAAATATTCCTTGTCATCTAAATAATTTTCTTCCCTGTAGTGCTGTGCTAGAATGTATGTAAGAGGTATGGATTTTGTTACATCCGAAATCCAAATGCACATAATTATTTCAGATTGTAAACATTGCAATGAGGTATTTATTAATTTGCATGTCATTTTTTAGGGTGATGTATAACATGCAACACTGTTTACTGTGTGTGTATACTTAGAAAATCCTTCCACTGATATATAACTGCAATATTTAGAAGATATATGCAACATTATTGTATCTTAAAGTTTCCTTAAACATGTGTGATGTCATTCATTCAGTCTTGAGCATATGTGTTTGTAGAGGTGGCAAAACCGGTATGGCAAGTTTGGTAGTATGTCAATTTGAGTTACGATCAAACTAGTAATTTTAAGTTTATCTTCAAGTGCTTGTCTATAAAGTCCAGAATTGGCACAATCACAATCTTGTTCCCTTTTCTTGTATTTCTAAGTTTATAATGTTTTGATATGATTGATTTTGTACATTGTAGTACTTGAATACAGTTGATGATTTTTTGGCATGTTTGAACTTTGAACCATTTATTTGTAGATTACAAGCCCAATTGACCTGGTTTTGTATATTATATTGGAATGGTTTTAGGGGATAATATGTTCGGTTTAATCACTTATTTGAAAGTTTAGAACCACTCAACAATTCTAAACACAGCCGTTTCAACAACCAAATAATCTAATCGGTTTCTTTGGATTGGTTGGTTATGTTAAATTTCTAATCCAACGGGTTAGAGGCATTTCAAGTTTTACCTAAGGTTTTGAGTTCGATCTTTAAGGATGACAAGTGTTGGGGTTTTTTCCTTCGAATACGGTGTCGTATATCGACTGATTGTTTGGAAAAAAAAAATAATTTCTAACCTACGTAGCACACTAGTATTTAAAGGATGGAAAAGCATATTATTAGCCAGATGGTAGTTCAAACTGCAAAAACCTCATTATTGTGTACCAGCTTATTAGGAAAACAACATAAAATCAAGTATCCAATCCATGATGGAATCCAAATTTCCAAACAAAGTGATTATCATATCATGATGAAATCCAAGTTGTCGTTTCTCTTTTGCACACTCACAAATAATCGTTCGATGTTTTCTTTCTTACTAGAGGAATCGAGAAAGAAGTGTTTGGCTAGCATATTGCATTTTTTGACACTTCCAAAGTACTCTTGTAACAAATAGTACACGGAAGCGTTGCTTGTCAATGCGTATGGCGAAAGACGATTTGATTATGTCCTCCATTGGAACCACCTTGTATGTCTTTAGCATCATTGGACAAACATTCCACACCTACGGTTCTGGGCCCAGCCGACAATCATAATACTCTTTTGGATTAGTTTCTCTGGAATTTTTGGCAGCTAGCTAGGCCTTTACAATTCCAAATAGGTTTTTTTTTTTTTTAAGAGTTAGTCGGTATTCGACATCAGGGAACACATCACCGTAAATGGTGAAGCCCTGCACGTACTCTAGACTACGAGATGTAGACCATAAGCCGTTACAGGTGATTCAAGGAAAAAACTCACAGACTTGTCACTCCTAAGAGTCGAACCCAAGACCTGTGGGAAAACCAAGGATGCATCTACCAGTTGTGCTATAGTTCATTTGCAATTATAATAATTGTTCTATTCAACATTTATCATAAAATATTAATTACTCACTTGTTTTCCTATCACTTTTAAGTAAATTTGAATAATATCAACAAAAAAAAAATTGAATGTTCGAAATAAACATAAATTCGAAATAAACATAAATCCACCATCATACCTCCTGATATCGTATCCCGACTGAATGTTCGAAAAATAATGATAATTAAATAAATTATTATTATATAAATAAAAAAGTCAAACACCACAATGAATGAAGAAAAAACCTTCAGATAAAAAAACAATTATTATCTAGTATAAAATCACTATAACTTGCTCTCTATCAGTCTATCACGGCACCGGTCCTCGTCACCCCAACTCTTCCATTGTCTATCTTGCAAAACAACTTGAAACAAATTCGGCTGTCGTTCAATGTAATTGTACTATTTTAGTTATTTTATTTATAATTTCTCAAGTTAATGTGCTTTTAATACAAAATACAAAACTTGCCAATATTGGTAAAAGTGTCATTATTGTTATTATTATTATTTTAAAACAATGAGTCAGTTGAAAGTGATCAAGTTCCCGTAGTGATATCCGAACAGATTGTATGAAACGCCGATTAACAGTTCATATTTTCTCATTACCCACCGCCAAAAAAAATCGTTAAGGTTGCCAGTCTTTTAAAGGGATATGTTGAATGTGTCATTAATTTAATAATTTATGTAAAAAACTTATGTACTTCGACAAGACATAACATTGATGTTGTTGCTTCGAGTGAGTTTTAAATTAAATTATTTTGATTATTTGTTTAAATCGTGTTATAAAAATACATGTGTAGTTGGATAAGATATTTGATAGCTTCGAGTAAATTTGAATTGAATGCTACAAAACTTTTTATACTCTTTTGATATCTTCAATTCTCTTTCCCTGGATCTGAATTATATTTGGTTGCTAACATTTAAACCGAAACCTAATCTGTTTAGGTTTGGTCTGAAAACCACTTAGTAGTTTTAGGATTTCAAAGGTAGTATTCCTGAGAGTGGTTTTGAGCTAGGGTTAGGATTTACAAAACCCTAACTAAACTTGGTTTTGCTGGTGGTTGTTGGAAATATTCGACGATTCGAACATCAAGCATTATAATGATCGTAACTTTATAAATCAAGGTTAAGATTGTATATTATCTGAGTCTGATCGTGGAATAAGGATATCGTTTCCTCAATAAATGTGAGCAAAGGTTTATACTTTTGTTGGGCGTGGAATTTGAATTCAACGTCAAAACGTAATTAAAAGGGTATACTGAGCCCAAAAAGGTAAACCACTTAAGACACACACTCTTATCTATTATTACATTTATATTTGTTACTTTATGTAGTTATTAATCAAAGATCTTATATCAAGTTATTATGTCAAAGATTTCGTTTATCTAACTAAAGATGTTGTTTAACTAAAGCCTTTAAATTGAAGCGAAAAAAATCTAGGCATATATACAAAGAGGATTGGTGAATACATGAACATGTTGTTTAGCTGATGCCCCCCTCGCCCCCACCCCCCGGGGCGATCCCCAATTAGTTGAGAGCTACAAAT
>JANDBE010000039.1:16537635-16549284 GCA_024320915.1 Erigeron philadelphicus
GTTAGAAACTTGAAACCTTTTGGTTGATGAAAGTGTAACACTTAGCTACCTTCTTAGCACCTAGCATATCCAAGAGAACCGTCAATGAATTTTCGCGCATATCATTTAGTGGCATATAGCAAAATTCGACCTCCGTAAAGGAGTTGCCAATGTACTTTAATGCAAGACGTGCATTAAAAACCTAACACTCTGTATGAACGCATCCCTAAGGGAACCGCCGACAAGTCTTAACTCAACCTTTACACCCGTCTCCAATACAAGCTTAACCTCCGTAACCTAAATGTAACATTATGCTTGAACAGTTGCATTATGAAAATATATAGATATACTGGACCTAAAGATAGACCTACAATTTGCTTCATAGTTTCAAGCTAAAGGTAAACATGAAAGTTTTGTTTTCCATAAAAACAAAAAACGTACAATAAAAAGAAGGCAGATAAGTTGACAAAATCTTGATAAATCATTTATGACTATAATATATGGCATCTTAAAATGTTGTTTTAAATCAATAATTAGAAAAAAATGGGTGTCACTTTTGACATGACAAAGGTAAATTAAGTTTTATTCAAGCTTCTTGGCTCCAAGCCCAATTAGCATGACTTCCAACCCTTGGCATGCTTTTGGTCTTTGCAAAGAGATCAACTTTAAAGGTGGCTCCACACATTGCACCCTCACTATCAACCCTTGAGATTGCTTTCAATTTGTTCTTTGGATGCTCAAAACTCATCAACTCACCTCCTGTATGGTACAAGCATCCTGCATTCCATTCATTTGCAACTTAGACCAACATTGAAACCATGTTATTACATCCTACAAAACTTAATACATATTCGTTCTTTTGGAATTTCGCTTTGAAAATTATGACATTTGGTTATTACTGTTTCCATTTATAGATTGAAGATAAATCTATGCACATATTTTTCTTTTTTAAGCATTTGAGTCTTTGACAAATAGATAACCATGTTGCTTGCATACAAGTTATTGTTATAGTCTTTTTCGGGTGAAAGTCATTTTGAAAACAAGCTTCTAAAATTGTATGCTAATGGTTTATTATATATATACAATATGGTGCAACTTAACCTTTCACAATGTAGATGTGTTAGTTCATTAAGTACGTATTACATGTGGATTCAACTAATTTTCTTCGTGAAATAGACTTGGTAAGTGTTTGGAATTAGGATGCAACCCACATACCAGTTGGGAAGGGAGCAAAAGACTTTGAGCAGCTAGATTTTATAACTTCCAAATTATCAGAAATTACAACAGACCCATCAGCAGCTATCCCCCAAAAAAGCATCACTCTTCCATCATTACCCTGTTCAAATAAATAAATAATTCTCAAAAACATTCTTGACACTTCACATTTGTATTTTAATTGCCAAACAACTTACAAGTGAAATAAAAACAGTTTTAGCCTTGAAGTCAAAGACCACAAAACCAAAACTGCCCTCAAGGTCCTTAAGGACTGAATGAGCCGGGTATGGGCCACGGTCTCTAAGGGTCTTGTAGGCTTGAATCACAAACATGGACTCATTTGTTCCCTTGGCTAACCCGTATTGCTTGTTAAGTGCGTACAAATTGTTCAAATTTCCCAAGAATATGCAATAGACGTCATCCACGGTACTAAACAACCTACAAAAAAAAGTTACACGATTTCAAAACATCCAAAGGACCAATTTTACACAAGGTTAAGAGGTTTAGACATGAATGCAGAATTTAGTTTTTTTAAGAAGGCTAAAGATAATATAAAGGAAGACTTTTTTGTAATTTTATCTTACAAAAAGGGGGAAAATCTACTAGGCGAAAGAATAAAAACTTTATATTTTAAGTTCACAATGCCATTGCATGGAATAGAACTTGATTTGTTTGGCTTATCAGAAACATGACTTGGTGTAAATATCTATAACAAATTTGTAATGCCATTTTAAGCAATGAATGATTGACAACGATACAGAATGAATGATTGACAACGATACAGAAGAGAACCATATCGATATTGATCAAAGTTGGGGTTTCAACAATTTAGATATATTGAGAATGGATCATCATATCTTCACTCTATAAGTATGCCCTATATATAGATCGATTTCACGAACTATGATATATCATGCATGGATGCATATATTTGTGCAGAGAGATGTAATTACAGACCTTTGTGTGGACAAAATGGAATGGGAAGAATGTGTAAAGGCCAAAGAAGCATCATTTCCCAAAGAAATGGACGAAGCATTGTTTTGATTAGAAGACAAGAAGGCTTCAATTGGAGATTGATTGGTTGATTGGTTTGGGTTAGGGCTGTTTAGTTCCTTTGGTGGACTCACCAATCCATTCTTGAATACAGCCAACATCTTTATTTCTTTCTTTTCTTTCTTCTCTTTCTTTCTTTTTTGTTGTTAGTTATCAAACAACAACTCAAATTCAATCAAATGTGTGTTTTATAAGCAAACAACATACAAAAAAATAGGAACATTGGATGGTCTCAAGATGTTGGTTATTTGTTTTGGGCTATTTATAGATATATAATTCAAGGAAAAGAGAACTTGCCAAAGATAGAAACTTTTTTGTCAAGTCATTCCTTTGTACAATTTAATAGAATGCCCATAACTTTAGGTACTTAGTGATGTGTTGGTTACTTTTTACAAGCTATAAGATACTATGATTGCAGTGATTAATGATCGAAAAGACTGATAAAGATTATGTAGACCATATATATTGACTTTCGTGTTATATAGACAATTGGGAGTCACGTGACTCATCAAGAAAGAACCTTTAAAATTATCTGCGGAGTGAAAAGAAGGGAATTAAGGCCGGTTTTTCTGGTTTGGTGCAATAAATTTACTTTTTATGAACATAAAGTAGGCGACAAAACGACATACAAACATGTATACAATGAGGCAACGCAATATCAATTTCATGGATACCAAAGTAGCAGTAATTTCCTTGACAAGTATTTCTCTGGTCGTGAGCTGGCAAGCTGGCCATAATAGAACCGATAGGCGAAATAGTGAATAGCAGTCTCTTCTCGTCTATCAATAGATAGCATGTTGCTTCCAAGTTCAAACCATTTGAAACGGATATGAGAACAATATATAGCTTCGAAGCAGTTACAATTTGGTGAGATGTGACATACAAATTGAAGATATTTTTTTCAATCATGCTTGTTCCTACCAACTTCTTCGCTCCATGCTATGATTTGGAAGGGTCTCATCTTAAGATAAGTGCAAGCTGTGTACTTTATAGTCTGTGTTAAACATCAGTTTAATCTTGTTTTAGACTAAGAATCATTATATTGATATAATTGATGTGCGCGACTTGAATCAGTTTGGTGACTGGTATTATAAGGCTGTTCAAGAAGTGCAAGTAGACAGCAGAGGAATTTTATTCATTGTCAGCTATCAACATTCAAATGTAGCAAATTTGTATCCTATTATTCTTCTTGTTACAAATACAATATTGTGTCGAAACTGGCATGATCTGTATTTATAAAAGCTTGTGTTCCTCTTTCTCTTTCTCTGAATGCCTTTCAGCTTTCAGGGTAAATCTTGATATTTCTGTCAGCATGTCAAATTGATGCGAGACAAGTTACAAAATGCTACGCTTGGTCTGAAGTGTTGGACCTTCTCATGGAATCAATTAGCACCGTTACAAGTCAATGTCCTTGGGTAGAGGATCGAATTGAACCGCATAGTGACTGCTGATCAGTTACAATGAAGACAAATACCTACCACCACCACTTGCTCTCTGTAGCTTCCAGAATGAGACAGCAAGCCATCTCTTCTTATATTGCACTTTCTCGGACCAATCTGGAATTAGCCAAACCAAACAGCCTCAACGAACTTTTCGAGTATCCCAAAAATGCTTCCACTAACCTTGTGAAACAAACCTTCTCGGACTCATCATGCTCACCTACCGTTGTAGTGTTGGGTATAGAAATCCAGGAGATAAAAGCTACAATCTTCTATGGCTGACATGTTACTCCCCAAAACTCGACATTAAACGGCCTCAATAGAGTAGTTTTAATCTATGATTCTCCCTGTAATGTTACATAGCTAACGTTTCTTTATTTTCATCTGCAAACGACTAATATGTATTTCTAGCTAATTGCTAGATTTCATATTAACAAAATTACTTAATGTTCAAAAGGAAAAAAAGAAACCTGTCAGCATGTAATCCTAAGTAATGCTAGTTATGATATAGTGTAAAAGCATGTGGAATATGGTATAAGAATTACATATATAGTATGTAAAAACTATAAACACAATTCACTAGTTGAACATGCATATATTTTTTTTGCAACAGCTCATTCCTCTACAGTTGTCAGCAAAATGCCATACATAGTCAAAACTACTAACAATCTCATATATAATATATAGAACGTAGCAAGATAAAGAAAACACAAGCAGCCAACTCCAACACCTAAGCCCCGTAGTCACTTTCCACGTATTTATCCTCAGGGTAGTATACTGCCGTCACCACATTGCCACCAAACTTCCGACCACCCAGAGAATCCTTTGCTTTGGCACAAGCATTGGTATCAGCATACTCCAAAAACACCTGCAAAGTAAAAATTGATACACTTGGTAAAACCAGTTTCCAAAAACGTGTTAGCTTAATTTTAATGTTTCATGGTTTACACAAGTATTTCAGTAATAATTTAAACAGTTGATCATTTGACTCTGATGAGGTTAAAACTTTTAACTGCTAAACCGCAAGTCCCATCTTCCGCTATTGT
Organism: Erigeron philadelphicus; assembly: GCA_024320915.1. NCBI lineage: Eukaryota > Viridiplantae > Streptophyta > Magnoliopsida > Asterales > Asteraceae > Erigeron > Erigeron philadelphicus. The sequence continues at coordinate 16,542,368 of JANDBE010000039.1, forward strand.
ATCTAACCGAACATGTTTAGTATTCATATTAACAAAAAAGAAAAAACCTCACATAAGAATAAGATGTTATCATGTGAAGCAACGTTGGGGAACTCATGACTTTACCCAGATCGGGAGATTTTTTATAATAATTTGATTTATATGTAATAGAGAATTAGGAACGCACTGAAAAATTTAAAGAGGTTTTAACATTAACATAATACCTCAAAGTTCAAATTTGTTACCTTGAAGATAAACATAATACTCAAAGTTCGAAAATTATTTTGATAGATTAACAGAAATATTAGTGAAAAACATAAACTATTAGTCAGTAATAAAACAAGAGTTAAAAGATAAAGTGATCGTCTTAATAAAAGTTTATTTCATATTAAATAAGAAATTCATTTGAAAAAACAAAAAAAAGGTTGACTATTTTTGACCGGAGTTTGACCAAAGTCACCCAAGTTTGAACTGATTTGCTCGAGTTTTGCTAGCATTGAGCCGAGTTTTATCCATTGACTGGGTCTGTACTCCGAGTTGTCTTGGATCAACCCGGTTTATGGCCGAGACACGTGTCCGTGTCCTCGGCCGGGTTATGCAACCATCACGTAAAGTATCACAAAAGAGGGCCATACAGATAAACAGGGGCATACAGTATGTGCTCTGTGTTTGACTTTACAAGGGTTAGACTTCAAACATAATAATATCATACACTTGAATCTGAAAATCTATAAACATAACTTTAGTTGGCTAGTGTAATAGTTATACCAATAATCAATATGTAAAACTCTAAACGTGTTGAAGTTTTAGCTTGAAACCTTAATTGTAAGTTAGTCACTGCTACGAAAAAGTAGGTTATTTTAGACTGTCAATTTTGATACGGACATCACTCACAAACACACAGCAAGTTTGGTATGTCACCCCCTCCCCCTTCTTCGACAAAATCACTATGTATCAAAGAACAAAAAATCCAGTTGCACAATAGGTAAACATAAGGTTTTGGCAGTACTATACGTATAAAACACACCAACATGGTAGAATTTAAAAGAACAATGAAATAGTGAAACACCATAATATAGCACAAATTCAAACGATTAAAATATCATTATATACCTTCCCAAGACCTTGAACTTCATCTCCATTTGAATTCGGACGTGGAATCACAACATTCAGTAAATCCCCTACAAATTAAATCCAAAACCATTATCTTACTTGGTTGCACTAACAAGTTATGTTTTATAACTGAAGAATGAAATACCATCCGTTAAAACACAAAATTTATAATAATGTGCGTACCAAATTTCCGTCCTTCTTCCCTCATGTCCTCCAATATGTCTTCGTATTCTCCATCATCCATTAGGTCGTCGGTAGTAACAACCTTCATTAAAGATCATCCCCATTTAAATGCAATTTACACAAATGATGAAAAGGGAGAGGTATTGAAGTGGGGATCAGGAGTCATCGATTAAGTACCTCAGTTAAGCAAAGTATTTTTGTTGGAACCTCATTAGGTGCTGTGGGCCCTATTCCTGCTCCGGGAATATTAAAACCACCAATCTGCAAGGCCATTTTCTACATTCCCAGCATACAATTAAGCAGCTTGTATTGGAAGGAGCTTTTTAGAATAAATAATTTGCCAAAAAAAAAAGAATATCGAGGATAACCTGCATTGCTATATGTTGCTGCGCATGAGCTAGTATGGTATCTTGTTCTGATTTCATCTGTCCGTTGCTGCATAATAAATGCAACACAGATTACAACAAATGCATACTAAAAAATAGAATCCAAACAGCAGCGAGTCAAGCACAACTCATCAACCTCGTGTTAAAGCAACTTAAAGATTTTCAAATGTTACGGAATGATGATATGATAAAGGATACCTTAACAACTAACGTAGTAAAATCAAATATATTTGATCAAATTATTGTTTCAACCGAAAATTAAGTTTCGTACTTGCAAATTTTAGCTTGTAATATATAAAACAAAAAAAGAAATAGAGAGAAACAAAAAATCGAATTGTTCTAGTTTATGATCCAGCGTCTTTGGCACCATGTAAAACATAAAAACTCTTGGTTCAAGAAATCAACTAAAAAAAGCCCCAAAAAGTAAAAATAGAATGGTTTCCTTTCATGTCAATTAGAGAAACTTGACTTTTTAACACCAACCTGATGGTAGCACGCCTGACCGTCAGTGTTTTATCACCCATTTTTAGGCCATTTAATGCAGCACAGGCAACGTCTGTTACAGCTTGATCCTGAGAAAATGCAAAGGTTTCTATTTGAGCAAATATAACGGATCTACACAAATAATCGAAGACACAAAAACCCAAACAAGAATGCATAAGATGTGAAGCCAGGTTAATTAGGGCACAGGATAACCAGTCCAACCAACGACTCTCAACAAAATAGAGGAAGACAGAATTAAATTCATATATAAATAACTAGCAGCGCTTAGACACCATTGTAAATAATAACAGAAGATTAAATAACCTTTTTTCATCTAAAATTGCCAAGATTACGGAGGGCATGCAATTATGTATGGCTAGATGTGAATCAGAAAGCAACCATTATAATCAGCATTTACCTCATAAACACAGAATCCATATCCTTTGGAGTTTCCTGTGTCTCTGTCCTTAACCAAGTCAAACCCACGAAGCGGTCTGAATTGTTAAATGACGTGAGTCAATCCATAGTACAAATACTAAATGACCGTGACATGACAGCACAAAATTAATGTTGGCAATAATTGCTAAAAGTAAAAGATAGAGAGCATACCCAAATGATTCTAGCAACTCTCTTATCTGTACTTCAGTAAAGTAATACGGCAATCCTCCCACAAAGACACGGTCAGGTCCTTCAACTCCGCCCATGCCACTGAGAATAGGTTCAAAATAGCAAATTTATAAAATAATACTTAAAAAGTGACAAGGTGGTCTTCACTCTTCAGATCTAAAATATCCACCTTAAACTTAAACCACTTTTACTAAGCTCTGCCGAAAAGAATTATTTTAGACAGGTGATAAGCCATCCACCAACATCAATTTAGTTATATATTGTACAAAACCTACTTACCCTGGAGTAAGTCCAGCAGCAGCTAAATTAAGGTTTGGATTTGGTTGGCTGGGACCAAGAACTGCAGCTAATGAAGGATTGTAGTCCGTAGGTCTTCGTACTCTTACAGACACACCCTAGTAAAAGAAAGCAAATAGAATCAAAAATAAAAATATTGTTTAAACGCGCGCGCACACGCACACACACAAAGATGACGCAAGCGATACTTATATATGGTATATAACAATGATACTTTATAAGCAAAAATATAACTGTAATCTGGAGAGGGGCTGACAAAAATCCGTTTTGAATTGTTCATTCACTCAAACCAAGAGAACTACTGTAAAAGCATATTGTTCTGGATCTATAATTGCAGCGGAAGAATATACTACAGGTCGTCTTCAACCGATTCAATAGAAGATAAGCAAATGAGAAGAATTTGGTGGTGATTGCATACCTCAAAAATGATTCCATCTAGTGTCATTGCATTACTTGCTTCTTCAACCGTCCTCATCTCCACAAATGCAAACTTTTTTTCATGATTGATGTACACATTGACTACCGCATCACCTGCTAATCAAAAATAGGATCGTGCTATAAGCTTTTGTACTAGGCAACTGAAAAGAGAGGATTGGCTGAACGTAACTGTCTGCAGTATGCAAAACTCAATGGGGTGAACCAACCTGGCCCAGCAGAAGTTCCACCTATTGCTGTCATAACTTGGCTAAAGAAAGTTGCTATTGTCTGCTCAAAACATAGATACTTGCTTTTAGCCACTATTAAAAACTTGTAACTTTATTAGACAGATTTACAGCAAAGAATAAACACAAATGCATATCAAATTACATCCCCTATCCTGGTGTTATAAATATGGAATGCTTTAATAAAGTTATGTAAAACCAGTGATGCATAATGAGACTAGGGATGTCGATACTGATGCAAACAATTCCATCTTACAAAATTACACAAGCTACACACCACACCATAGAAAAACACATTGGCTACAAGAGCAAGTGTCCTTTATGTTTAAAACATAGCAGAATGCATAGCCTATACGCTAAGACGGTTTGCAAAAATTCCATATATTTCTATACACTAATAGCATTGGCAGCACCCTTATCCTTTTTTGTAAATCCAACTCTTAAATGTAACCATCTAGTGGAAATGTAATATATCCTTAAAATTATAAATTTTATGGCAATCCAATATGCTAATCTGATCTTGGCCTGACTTCTACCAAGAACTACTAATGTACTCTTGACTTGCACGTTTACAATCTAACGCAACTTTTTTCCTTAACATTCGGTTTGTACAGCGGGTCTAGTTAAAGAAGAAAAAGACTAAAAAAAACATGTTTGAAGGCAACCAGATTGATAGAACTAGAACAAATTTCTGTTTGATGCTAAATGGAAACAAGTTAATGAGAAGTTGGCACAAGCCTCCAACATAGTTCACATTTAAACCTGTTCGTTGGCCAATGGGGGCAAGCCACCAACATAAACTCTCCGTGCATGCCGTGTAGCCTATATGGAGGGGAAAAAAGATTATTCAATGATGCAATGGTGGAGAACATGCCTAGATACATAGAACCCAACTGAAAACCATATAGATACCTGTTGTGTCATTGTGTGAGCTGGCATCATTGGAAAAGCTCCCAACTGATTAAAAAATAATCAAAATATGCAGAAAGGATCACATTTTGACTAAATAATCAAAATTACAAAAATCATACAATACAGAGAGAGAGAGAGAGAGAGAGAGAGACACGAAGCAAAATACCTGTGGTGTACCAAAAGGAAACATGTTTTGCGACATTCCTGGCATTGATAGTGGAGTATCTGGCAATTGGCCTGCATGATTAACGAAAAAAGAAGTGATCATGCATAAACAAAGTCACTATCAACAAAAGTGTGAACCCCAGATTCTCTTACGCAACACACTAAAAAGCTTGTAATTAATTGTAGTTGCACCAAATTGTAAGGGCAAAAAATGGCCTATTTCGTACCTAGATTTACATATGATTGAGAACCAATATTTAATATAATTTCCTTACTGCAGATGCTGGGAACAATTGCAAGTCTAGATAACAACTGTTGCCTTCTGAAGGTGACATATTCCAGATTATTGGAGCACTGGTTCCTCGTTGTATATAAAATCTACTGTAGTGACGCCCGTGGGTAGCAAAGTGGGACATGTGGTCCAACATAGACACAATAACACATACAAAAACCACACACAACAGCCAACAACACAACAATTGTCCTCAGTGTTGGTTATAAACAAATTATAAAGAAAATTTCACAATGCATCAAAATGTCTACTAATATGCATGACAGCCATTTTAAGACGGTTATATGGATGGGAGAAGTACACAGATTGCTAGAATAAGATAGCAGAGGATCAAAACACTAACCAACTGCACCAGGCACAGTTGCAGCAGTAGGTGGTCCCATGTCAAAACCACTTGTCCTCTTGCTGTAAAAAATATATAAAATGTGTCGGAAAAAAATATTGATACGAGTAATGGTTAGAACCCACCACCCACCCACCTCAAAAAAAAGAAAAAAGAAAACAAACTCCTGCCCTGGGCATCCTATTAAACCTTTTTGAGCGAGATCTAGATGTATCTCTGGATCTATCAGGTGATGCAGACCGTGATCTATGTCTTTGATGTCTCTCTCTATCTCGATCATAATCATGGCGCCTGAGGATAGAGCAAACATCACACTTGGCTCCACAGTTCTTTTTTCGTACTTTGTCATTTTTCTTTGTTTTTATTAGGTTAGAAAAAGGAATATGTGCCTGGCTATATAGTGACCACTAGCATAAATGAAATGACAAAAATGAACACGATAAATGAAAGATCACTACAACCAATAAAAGTACTAACATGTCCACGGACTCCACAGATTTTTCTACTTACTTTAGTTGGGAGTATTAAATGTTCATATACAAGAATCAAAAACTTTAACAGGAAAGCATATTTTTTTTAACTGATCTGTTGCATTTGCATGCACTGACTGTAAAATTTTGGATAACACTTGGGACATAAAACATATTAAGAGCATAAAATGTAGATCAACAAAGGTAACATTGATAGTGCATGTGAATTATGTGCGAGTACTAGTAGTCATTAAGTAGCTATCACAACAAGTAAACAAATTTATTTTGGCACACGACAGTATGACACATTCCTATGCAACAAAAGCTTCGGCTGATTTAGAATAGAGGATGGAAGCAATGTGAATATAAATATTTTCCCATCCTGACCTGCTATAATCACGGTTACGTGAACGCCCACCATCATCGTGTCTCTCTCTTCCTCTTTCATCCCTGCCACTTCTCTCCGAGTAGTCCCGGCGCCGATCTCTGTCCTTTCCCCTGGAATCTGAGACCCTTGACCTTTCATCGTCCCCACGACTGCTGCGCTGTAGCAAATAAACAAAAAACAGTATTCAGCAAGTTATTTTTTCAACTAAATAAAAAGTTGAAAAAAAAATTTAAACATTATAGCAGGACTGATTCAAGGAGGCTACTTCAACTTTAGATAAAAGAGAACAGATGCAATAAATAAACAGTTATTGCAAAATAAGTTAGTCATGTATAAGACTACTTAACGTAACGGTGAGCAAAAACAACCGAATCACCAATAAAAAACAAAAAAAGAAAATACAATGATCTTGGTTTAGGTTTCCTATAGACCAAACTTCTCTGTTCGGTTTCATATTGAATGCCCCTCCATAAAAACCGAACCAAACTAAACCAAAAATACAAGAAAGAAGGAAGGAATTCCATCAATAATTGCCAAATCTCCAAATTCCTAAGTACTTGCTGCACTTCTTTGGAAAAAAGTTATCTTGATATTGGAGATGCTCTTCTCTTAGCATG
>JANDBE010000039.1:16657206-16671806 GCA_024320915.1 Erigeron philadelphicus
TCGAATTTAAATCGGTCCGACGAATTCATGAATTTTCAGTTTTCTTTACTACCTGTTGACCGTTATTCGTTCACCATCAAATAAAGATTCGTGCTATACAGACACCCACTTGAAATTTTTTCGTGGGACCGTTTCTAATGAAGCGTACTTCCTGTCGATTGTTCCAGTGTTTTAGCATATAAATTTATGGTCATTGACGTCTGTTGAAATTCGCAGCCATGGGAAGTGTTCCTATGTCAGATCTTGTCACCATCATCGTTAAAGCACCTAATCAGCAGATAGCGGACCAAATTATACAATGCCACCATAGTTGGACCATCAAGAAATTGAAAGATTATCTGTCTGAAGTGTATCCCAGCAAACCAGTGAGTATTATTTTTTGACCATTTGTCGCTTTCGATGTGGATATGTTATTATTATGTAAGAATTCTGACTTACGTCAACCATTTAACCAGATTTTGTTATAAATTTCAGAAATTGGAAGAACAAAAATTAATTTACTCTGGCAAGCTTTTGACGGATTCGGCTGTGTTGAAAGATATCCTGCGTACTTACGAAGGTCAGGAAAATCATACTGTGCATTTGGTGTGCACCACAAAAGCTCAGAAATTTGCTAAAACACCCAGTAGCTATTCCAATACACCATCTGTTAATCGCTCTCAAAGTGAGTATTTACTCGTATATTGACATTTTTTAAAATTTTCAAAAAGGTATAATTTTTTTTTAACATTTCAAGAAAGTATGTTGACTATAAAATTTTTGACACTTTTTACCACTGTAAATTGCAGTTTTCATTTTTCTAAGTAGTCAATATTTGCAAATTTTATCCCTCAAATGAAAAATAATGCTTTTATGACTATTTTATAAAACATCTTTTAAAAAGATTTGGTCTCCTTCCTTATTTTATAAATTAACTTTAAACATAATTCACAATTTTTCCTTTATAATTATAAACATAGTTAGTTCAAAAGTTCGTACATTTTTCTAAGTTCTTGTCGTGGTGTATTTTGTTTATGGGGAAGTGAATGTGTAACTATCATATACCTAAGCTTGAGTATAAAACTCCTCACATGCCATTTTTTTTAAATCATAAAATTTATGAGAGCTATGTGATTTATTTATTTTACAATAAATATTAAAAAAATTAATATGTGAGAAGATCTATACCTATATTTGGATAGGTTATAGTCATATATTCACTTTTTCCTTTGTTTATTTATTAGTTGATTAGAAAACTTGAATTTACATCCAACTTGGGTTGGAATTTAATTAATGAAAGGAAATCACTAAATTTGTAAAAGCATGAAAAAAGTGCAACTTAAGTTGCTCAACCAGCTCACTAGCATTCGGCCGATAACTACCCCAATATTGAAGGCAATCAAAGGTGATGGCAGAATATACATCCAATGATCGTGGTACAATTTGTTCCTTTATACCCTCGAATATGCTTTCATTGATTTTATCCAAAGTTATTGAATAAACTATATGAGATGCACTATCACTGATTTCAACTTCACGGACTATAGGAATATTTGACAATCTCCTCAACATCTCCAATAAAACTACGCCTAATGAATAAATATCAGATTGCACGGTCAAATAACCCCAACATTTATAAGAAGGGTCTATGTAACTCAATGAGCCGTGGGTTTGATGTGTGTGTGTTTCTTGATTATGTCTTTGGCTGAGAATTTTCTTCCCATTGATGGTTCAAAATTTCAGAGGTAAGTGGGTGGTTTTCCAAGTTTCTTTGATGTTATAAACAGTGTATATATGTATTTTTAACAATGAAAGAAAAAAGAGTTATGGTTAGATCGGTCATTCGGAGGATTTGATGATGGTTTGATGTTGTCTTTCCTTTTCAGCACAGAGAGAAGGGAGAATGAATTCATGCTTTGATTGAATTCGTTACAACGCATGACCAAAAGCAATTCTCACACAACAAAAGAAGAATTTACAGCAGCAGCCCAAGTGACAATAATATCATTTTATTAGCAACATCAATTATTGGGGGTTCCTTAATTTGGAACTTTGACCAAAATCAATAGTATTGTACAACATCCATGAATCAGTTACAAGTTACTGTAAGATTTATTCCTATAGTTTTGAACATTCTAGGTGTGTAAGTAATTATAAAAGGTATAAAACTGTTCAAATATGCTAAAGATACCCTTATGCCATAATTGACATTTTGGGTCAAAAAGACTAATAGTAATTTATATACCTAAGTTCGGATACACACGTCGACAGGGCTTCTTTTACCTGGAGATTGTTCGAGTCCATGAGAAGTGCATCTTCATAAAGCCTTTTTGCCTGGCTCAACAACTTAACTTTCTCCCTAAAGTTTCTTGTCCGTAAGCGAGATCTTTGTTGTAATGCCACACCCCATCTGAAAAGAGCTGCAAGCCGATACTTTTACATCAAAACAAGACAAAGTTTTTGGGAATGTTTTGGTTTATTGACTCAGATAGATAGATCCTGAACGCAGACATATAAATAAGTTCCAAATGCCTTTATATGAGTACATCTGAGTGACATTGTAATTGCTACGAATAATCAAGCTAAAGATCAATCAACTACCAATAATCAAGCTAAAGATCAATTCACTATGAATGATCAAGCTAAAGATCAATCAACGACACAAAGAAAGCAAAGATTTTCATTGTTCGTCCAACAAAGATATACATAAAATGCTAATGCCTGATGGGTAGTGGACCACACCCAAAAACTAACTTATGTTTCTATTTTAACTTCAAATAAAACGAGGTGAGATGTATTCATACATGTCGATACATTGTAGATGATTTTTAAGTGTTAGTCCAATTAAAGATTAAAATTAACCAATACCGACGCAGACATAGGTAAATGAGAAATCTGCCACCTCCGTTAAGTAGAAATAATATGAAGAAGCTTGTGTGTTTCACCCTAAAGCAAGTTAACTATCAACAGACTAATACAAATCTCATCTCATAAAAATTCTAACTTAAGATATAGATTCAATTATGAACAGAAATCTGATCTTATTCTTAGAATACTATCCATCCCAGGTGCTTCATCGTAATTTTCATTCCCATTCTCTTTTTCTAACACATAACTCACTAAAGAGAGACTTCCCAGGCATTGCAACACCAGCTCAAATGATGTAAGGTGACCACTAACTCTTTATACTACACCTTTCAAAAATATTAATAAATATTGATAGAAAGGTCAAATAAGTGAAACAGTGTACTCATCCGTTGCCTTCATATTTGAGTATCGAAAAAATGTTTCGAAATGGTACTTTGAAATTATGTTTTGCTGATTGTTCCAGACCTTAGACAGCATAGAGCAGCAATAATGATCTAATAGATTCCCTAAAATTGATATTTTGATGGCCCTAACATAGCTTCTTAAAACATAACTACCGTAACATGGTATCTGAAACACCAAAGAAAATCGTACCATCTGGTGTGTGAGCATTGCTTTTGGACATCATGGCATCAAATTTGTCAATGGCAGCCAAGTAAACCTTGTCAGCATCAAAAGCGGCTTCCTGATATCACAATGCAAGTGACTTGAACCATTATACCGTTTGAAATTACAAGGTGGAAATGAGATCACTTTTAAATACAAGAAGTAGCTTAGAATTACTAAAAGTGAACAAGCAAACAAGTAGTGGCCACTGAGATTTCATAAAACTGCCTCCAAACACATAAGTAGAAAACGCATGATCAAAATTTTAAGATTTAAATCAATCTTCAAACTTAAAATAAATAATATGTTGTTTGTCAATGTGTTATGTCCGTTATGACTCGTATAGTTTGATGTGCAATAATTACTTGTTGACTCGTTGAAGCATTGTGATAGAATTTTCGATTGGTGTGCAAAACCTAGACAGAATGTACAGATGTAAATGCAAGAAATAGAAAGCAGTGTGCTTGACACCTTCTGTCCAATATCCTTGGAAAGTAGAGGCAGCAAAATGACCAGTTAAATGACTAGTAAATATAGGTTGTAGTCAAAATATGTAATGTTGGCATGTATAAACAGATCAGGTTTAGACGGGTTGACCCAGAATACTTTTGTACAAATTTTATAATTAGCATGTCCAATATTATTACAAAGAAAAACATAACTATTTCACTAATCATCTAAATTTTGAGAAAGGAGATTGATAAAGTTTCACGCTTTAGAAGAAAACTTGAGTAACTTTTCACCCTTTTGACCCGTTTCCTGTTTAGGTTATTTGTTTCATTTACCCGTTTGACCCACTGGATACCACCCATTAATATGTAAATGGGCTGAAATTGCTTAAAAATATACTAAAGAGAAGACACAAATAAACAATTAGTTATTCTTACATCCTCTGGCTTGGATAGTATAAAAGGTGTGTGTGTGTGTGTGTGTGTGTGTGTACTCGTGTATGTATGTTATAGCGCAACCCATCATATATTCGGTGAAAGTTCTTACAGGTCCAATATCCGCAATCAACTGAGCTCTGAAGGAGAGAGCGAGACCCCAATTGTATAATGCTCTCATATCATCAGCATCAATTGACAATGCCAACCGATATTTCCTTCCAGCATTAACCAGCAGTTCTTCACATTCTTCACAAACATTAACAAGATAGTCAACAAACTTTTCTCTATTTGAGACCTCATCATGAAGTCTTTCAGTTGAGTCACTTTGTGCAAGTAGAGCTCTCAATTTACGGCTAAGTTTCAATTTTAATTCTCCATGAAGAAGATAAGTGTTACCCAATTGGCCCACGGCCAATAAACTCATGGGCTTCATGTCTACAGCTTTGGAGAGCAATTCGGTTGATTTATACAGCATATTTTCTGCATCTTCTTCAATCCCTCTGTGTTTTAACAATTCTCTCGCTTGTTTTGATAATGCATTTGCTTCCGTTATGTAATCACTAAAAATAATATCACTGGATATATCTGAAGACGGGGATGAAGCAAATCCATTTTCATTCCGGGACTTGTCGTAACCTTCTTCTTCCGTTGGTTCCATATTGTCGTAAAGTATATTACTTTCATCAATTTTCTTGAAATTCCCTCGTTCTTGTTGAAAAAGCTCCTCTCTTCTTCTTCTTCTTCCATTCTTATAACTAGCACCAAAATCTATATCAAGAAAATCATCATCCAATTTTCCATTCTTCATAAATCGCTCATCCCTTTCAAAAACTTGTTTAGCTCCGGTCTCCATCTCCATCACTCTACCAATTCCTTTTCCAGTGTACGTTTCTTTAACCCTAACATCACCATCACTCGTTACAAATTTCTCCATCTCATCTTCAACAACCGGATCCACAAAATTTCCCTGACCACAATCACTACCCTCTTTATATCTCAAATCATTCTTAACGCCATCTTTTGCATTACTCCCTCTCGTCCCAAAAGACCTTTCTCGAAAACCATTGATAAACCCCAACACATCAAACACTTTCCCTTTCCCCTTCCCGTTACCCTTCCCTTTTGACACATTGTTTCCGTCAACCACCATTCCGTCGACCAATCTCTTAACTTCCAAAACACTTTCCTCAACAAACTCCAAACCCTCAGCATACCCAACTAAATCTTTCTTACTAATCTTACCACACTCAATATTTCTCCTAATACTATCCCTCAACTTCAAAATCTTGACATCAAACCCGCTTAACAAATCCGATAAAGTTTCAAACTTTACGTCTTTAACTCGCTTTTTCTTAACAAACCCACTATTATTTACAACCCCAAATGAAAACCCAATTGCAAAAACAATAAAACAAGCTGGAAAAACAATTATAGATGAGACCCTGATTCTAGAAACAGCTAAAGCACATACAAAACCAAATAAATAAACAAATGCATACTTTTTGTCATCAATTCCAAGTGAAGTTAATAGCTTGTTCAGATGAGTTGACTCAACTGGACTGTTGACTGGACCCGAGTCGACCCATCCATTGTATTCTGAAGAAAACGATGTCGTTTTGTGAAGTCTTGTGATTCTGAAGTTGAAAAAGATTTGATTTTTATTATTAGTAAAATGATGGTAATGATGATGGAGTGAGGGGAGACTGGAGATGTATTTTGTCCATTGGGGAAATGAAATGGGATTTGAAATTGAAATTAGGGTTTTCATTTTGGTTGGGAATTTGATGATTTGTGTTGTTTATGGCGATTATTTCACTGGGAGTGGGTTGGGAAAGAAGATGACTGAAAATTGGTGAAATGTCTGTTTGTTAGGGTGTAAAGTGTAATAAATTTAAATCTAAGGTTCTATATGATAATATTTAGGAAAAGTGTACGAGTAATAAGTTGCTAAATCTTGCAGAAATTATCAATCGTTGCTCATATTAAAAAAGTAGCATTAGGAAGATCAAGTGGGTCTCTTTTATACTTTACATGAAATATAGTGTTGAAATTATAATATTTACCAAGGTTTACTATGTTAATTTCTACGACTTTTTACACATAGCTCAATATCGATTTATTATAGATCATTTTTAATCAGTGTCGGCTCTGAGGGGTGCTGACGAGTCGGGCCCACTCCCCTCGAGGGCTCACTCTCTTCGAGATAGATATATAGAGATTGTATATATATATGCTAACTGACATCACAACCAGATGACAAGATACGAGTAATTAAAGAATATATTTGCTTTTGAAACTTAAACATATATACAAAGGTTGATAGTTTGGTCATTGGTCAATTGGTCATATAAACAGAAGAAGATATAAGGAGTTTTTTTTTTCTTCTTGTGCAACCGACGAAGAAGAAGGTTAACGGAGGAAAAAGTTAGATAGTTTGAGATAGAAGTGAATGAATATATAAAATTGTTGGTGAAAGGTAGAACAACTAAATGTCACATGCATATTATTTAGTTATAAATAATAAATTGTCCAACACTTTGATTTTGTTTCGTCAATTTAGTGCAATTAAATTAATAAACATAATTGTATAGTTGTATCAAATATAAATTGTTTTTGTATCTTCATGCTAGTAAGTAAAGATCCTGAATTAGATTTGATTCTTGGTTGTTTTCACAGTTTTTAAATTATTTAGAAATATTTTATTTTATTAATACTTTTATATTTATAAATTTCGGTATTAGTTTAGAAGATCACTTTCTAATCTCGAGCCAAGCCTTGAAAATTTTCAACATTTTTAGAGACGACACAGCTTCTAATCATATGCTAATAATCAAAACAATATTTTTTAAATGGGGGTGATAATTGTACCAATGGTTTTCATTAATCTACCACAAAATACAAGATTTTTAGCATACAGTACAAGTCAGTGTTTCATACTAGTGGTAGATTTATTGTTTTTGGTGGTACAATTATCACTTCCCTTTTTGAATAACAACTATTGCGCGAAAACAAATATAATTCATTCAGACGTGCAAACGCACGGATTTTAAGACCTCGTTTATTAGAAAACAAAAGTTATTCACTGAAAAGTTAAGGGAACATTCATGCCATTCATTATACATAAACATAAATAAATACAAAGTAAAGTCAAAATGATAAACCAATATTCCTCGAAATGGTGAGAGATAATTTTATTTAGTTTAATTGATTCTTTTTAAGCTAACTTTAATTCTTTCTTTAACTACACTTATTATAATATCATTATTTTATTAGTGCTTATTACAACCATAATAATCATGTATATGTACATCCTATCTTATTCTCACAATAATATAATAATAAACAATAAATAAATATAAATAAGACTGTATAAAAATAAAATAAAACATAAAACAAATCTTTAAATAAAAAGAAGGATTAAAGTTCCACCAGCTTCTAGGCCACGTGTCAGCTTGACAGTGACACAGTTCTTCTCTCCTTGTTTCAGTTGTCTCCATAAAAACAAAACAAGTTACTACTCTTTCTTCCTAGAGAAATTACACAACAATTTCTTCTAGGGTTTTTAGAGAGATATTTATATCTAATAATATATATACATATAATTTTTTTATATATCAAAATCAGAAAATAAGTAAATGGTGTGTGAATATATGTAATTTCTTTCCTTTTGAAAAAAAAATACATATATATATATATATTTAAAAGGGAGATGTATGTGGGATCAATGAGAAAATCATTTAAAGATTCACTCAAAGTTCTTGAAGCAGATATTCAGCATGCTAATACTCTGTAAGGTTTTCTCTTTTTATTTTTTCAATTTTTTTTATGTGGGTGTGTTTAAAGTTTTGATCTTTTTGGTTATTTTTGATGAAATTAATGGTTTTTTTTCATTAATATTGTATTTAATTTCTGGGTTTGTGATCTTTTTATGCAATTAAGATTTTTTTTACATAGATTTATGGGTTTTTTTTTTTTTGGGTGGTTGTTTGACACTATAGTGGTTGCTTCTGTATGGGATAAAGGTAGCTCATTTAAAAATATACTATTAGTCCCACTTTCATTATGATATTATAGTGTATATGAGTTATTAAAAAATAATTGATATATGTATTGTACTATTTGTTTCACATTGATTCTTAGTCCATCTGACGGTTAAACAGAAGAGGTCTTTCTTGTTTAGCTTACGCCGGGGAGGGTGAGTTTTGACTCTGATGTACGCAGCCTAACCGGGTTATCCCCTTGACCGTTTCGAACCCTTTCCATGGCCGTCCCCAAGATGTTTAGCTAGTGAGTTTTGCACCTGGGACCTATTTGGATTAAGTGGACAACGGTTTGTCTGACCACTGGGCCGCCTTGGAGGTCCATTTGAGAGTATGTAGAGTAAACTAGACTGTAACTGTATATCTTTTTGTGTGTATGTACATTGTGTTCTTGGGGGATGAATGAGGCTTATGTAGAGTGGTTCACTGTGACACAGAGTTGAGCACTCTTTTTAACGAAAGGAATTAGTATGAGAAAAAGTGAATTCTCATGAGATTGAAGTTTAAAATCTGATTCTTGAATCCTGTTAGTTCAGACAAGATACAACACTTCGACTTTTGCAGTCTTATATGCTACTATGCAAGATTAATAACTAACTTTCTTGCAAGAATTTTTTGGCAACATAGTTTTTGCTATTTTAGTTGATGTATTGGCTTTGATCTTAATTTTCTGTATGATGTGCAGAGCATCTGATTTTCCACGGGAGTATGATGGTGCTTGCGTGCAGATGAGAATGTCATATAGTCCGGCTGCACAATTTTTCCTTTTCTTTGTTCAGTGGTCAGACTGCCACCTTGCTGGTGCTCTTGGACTCTTGAGGGTCTTGATTTTTCAGGTAAAAAAATAGTCATACTTGATCAAGTATATTTGTTTCTGTGTATGAGATTTCATATCCAATGATAAAGTTTTTGACTTTCACACATTTATTGCAGGTTTATGTGGATGGTACCACCACCATGTCTACTCACGAAAGGAAGGCAAGCATAAGGGAATTTTATGGTAGGATCCAAATGGTCTATGCTTTTACTCTTACACTAGTTCTACTAACTTGTATTACTAATCATTCATTCATTGTTCTAAAAAGTGCTAAATGGAATTAAGTACATGCGCAAATATTTCATTTAGCTATATCGACGAATCATTATTAGATTATGAGTACATAGGACTATATGAGAGCTAAAAGTTGAAGTTCTATTGTTGTGATCCAACTACAATAATGAATAAACGGTTCCAATATTACAATCATGCATATAGGATTGGAAACAGTATCTTTTAGTAAGAAAAGGTCGATTAGAATCCACCAATTATTTCTTGGAATGCCGAATTTAATAATTAGTTGATCTAAGAGGCCATTAGCAGGAACTATCAATACAATATAGATACTTTATATATATCTATATTATTGTTTCAAGGAGCTAATATGAAGGATAATGTGATGGATAGGTGTCATATATCCATCTTTGATGCAGCTTGAAAGTGGTGTGACGGATTCAGAAGAGAGAAAGCAAAAGAAGGTATGCATGGAAAGGTATAGAAAAAGAGAAGATGATGATTACAATCGTTGTTCTGATGTTGACATCGAACGAGAAGAAGAATGTGGTATTTGCATGGAGATGAATAGCAAGCTCGTGTTGCCCAAATGTAATCATGCCATGTGCTCAAACTGCTACAATGACTGGTATGCTTCTTTATCTTCAATAGTTGAAATTTTCAACTCTTCATTGTGTTAGAAAGATGATAAACAGGTTGTATATATACTATGTAAGTTAGTAAGAAAATAATTGAGACAAAATACTTCATGTATCTTCATATTTGCAGACATAGGAAGCCTAGGTCATTTGAATGATGTGATACAGAAATGATTATAAATGCTTACAAGCTAGTGATTATCTGTCCAGATAATGATATCTAATGGTGGAAAGTTAATTTTGACTCGTTACGTAAGACACAGAGGACTTGTGATTTATTATGACTATGTTATTGAGACTTGGACAGGATCCGGAAAGTGTTTTTCCCTGCCCTCTAAACTTTGAGAGGCTCCCACTCTGTTACCATTTAGAATGCTTGCCCTTTGGGCTATATGATGTCCAACAAGAAAAGATAAGAAAATTATGGTTTGAAATATCGTCAGAACCACCATCAAGTGCTTCTCAATATGAGACATGGTGTTTCATTGGCAGATCAAGACACAACACAATTCAACTCAATTTAAGTATGATACCATGGAGAACTCCATATACCTAGGCTCCTTATTGTTTCCAGGGCCAGGAAGGGACGCAGTAATGTTTGAAAACCATAAAAGATGGGTATCTATAAACCAAAGTTTGTGAAGATAAATAAGGATTTTCTGAGGAGTTTGGTGATTACTTGTGATTATTGTTCTGAGTGAAAAATCAGTGATTTCGACTTTTAAATTTATACCTTAAAATGCTTGAACATAAGTTAGGGGAATGTGAAATTGTCACTTGGTAGAATAATGTGAACGGAACAAAAGCATAACAAGAGAGGGATTTCAAGACACTTACCTACTTGAACCTGTTAGCAAAATCAAAATTCCTTCAGCCTTTCTAAATCAGGTCATGTAACCATTATTGGTAGTTATTTCTTAGGAATAAC
The DNA here is from genome assembly GCA_024320915.1 of Erigeron philadelphicus. NCBI lineage: Eukaryota > Viridiplantae > Streptophyta > Magnoliopsida > Asterales > Asteraceae > Erigeron > Erigeron philadelphicus. The sequence goes on from JANDBE010000039.1 coordinate 16,668,204, forward strand.
TTGTGAAATATATTATATATAGGAGCTGTATGATACTCTAAAACTTACACTAGGATTTGCGCGACATAGCCCTTTAAATTTAGATCACTATACGTTATCTGGTGCAAATAGCTACACTAGAGAAAACATTTCAAATGAGAAAGCATACTGCACAAGATGTAATTCATTCTTGCTACGCTCTAGTTTGTCTATATTACATGACATGGAAATCCTTAGCTCTACTATTTAGGGGTTGGTTTATTTTTCAATAGGATATGTGCTATGCTAACTGATGGTGGAATATGAAATCACAAGTTGGTCCATTTTGTGTCTGCATTCTAGGTTTATTCAGAACGATATACAACTCCTTTGAATCACCCCGCAAGAAAATGATCATAAATCATTATATAATAGCAGGAAATAGAGCATTGTGGGACTTAAAAAACATCACCAGGTTAGCATTGAAAGTCGTATTTACCAATGGTATCAAGGACTTAAGGAGGTTAAAAGTGTATAATTGAGGGGCGGGTAGTCATATACCCTAGTTTATCAAGGAAGGTATTAAAAGTTTAAAATATCCTGGCAGCTTTTTTAATATCTAGATTACACTCCTTGGCTAACAGCATATTGGTGTCTGTCTTCTGGATATTTCCTTTTTACTTCATTGGCAAACCTCCTCGGCTTTCATGAATAGTTGGATGACATAGGAATATCAGTGCGTGTGTTAATAATCTTCTCCAAAGATAATATCCTGTTTGACACACCAAGTCATCATGCATGGGCATTCGGCTTTCTTCATCATTTCACCAAGAACCTATTTCCAAGGCCTTAAGATATTACTTTTGAAAAAATCACTGCACCTAATGCATGTCAATTCTAGCATTTTGCTTTTTTAAGTTGTGTATACAGTAACTGGAAATTAATGATCTCGATTAACTCTGGAAATGTTTTCTTAGAACAGTGTATAACTGTTATGTGTCTGTGTGTGTCTATATGCATACATATACATGTCCGTGCATGAAAAAGTGGTTAAAATGTCGTAGAGGTGGCAAAATAGGTATTTTTGGGTGGATTTCGCAGCAGGTGAACTTGTTCCAATCAAAACAGACACGTTTTGGTTTAACAGGTGGGATCAAGTTGGATTGACTAGAACATGCAAATTCTTTCATTAATAAGTTGGTGGGTTAACTAACATTACAAAATTAAAAGAATCTAAATAAAAATTATTTGAGGAGGCTTTATGCATGTTTGAACCATTCTTCTTTAGCTATTTTCTCATGGCACCGTTTTTTTTGGCAGGCGTACAAGGTCACTTTCATGCCCGTTTTGCCGAGTCAGCCTAAAGCGAGTCGACTCAGGCGAGTTGTGGGTGTATGTTGATTATAAAGAAGCAGTCGACATGGCCACAATAACAAAAGAAAATCTTAAACGATTCTTCATGTATATAGACAAGCTGCCTCTCGTTATTCCTGACTCGAATTTTGACACCTACGATTCACATTTGATGTAAGCACATTTAACCCCTGCGTTCGTACTAATTTACATATCTACCTCCTTGGTCCTACGAAGAATACTCGAGACTCGCTTGGGTCTGTTCAGGATTATAGGAATGAAGTGGTTTGCTTTCAGTTGCCGTTTAGATGAACCCGGCCCGAGTTTGTTGAGGGCACGGGGTTGAAGCTGAGATAGTTTACTTGCAACATAAAAGAGTTGTCGTAATTGTATGTAGTAAATATGTATATGCTTGAATGGTAAAATGTCTATTTCCCAGGTACTTGCACTGAGATTATGCATGCAAATGCTGCTCTATGCTGATAGTAAATGTATGTATAGGTTTAGGGTTTGCTCATAAAGCAATTGTTAGAGTTATGGATTGGTGGACATGTCTTCATTGGAATCTTAACAAATGGTTTGGTAATTTCTCTTAGGTAAACTGCTTTGTCTGACCAAATTTATGAGATTCAAGAACCTCAAAAAACTGGTTTGGTAGTTTGTATGGTTACAAACACAGCACCCGATTACTGATCAAGTTCGAAGTTTATTGTAAAGATTATGGTTGATTAGTAGTGTAACTTTCATGGTTTCTTTTTTATTACATGTATACCTTCGACGGTGGGGTTTGGTTAATTGCTTTGGCTCACTGTGGTCTGTGGACCAGGAATGGTCGTGAGTGTGGTTTGGTAAATAGTGTTTCCAAGCCAACAATTGAGTTCTCTATGGACAAAAGACAGGAGGCGGCGTTTGGTCTATTTCGTTGAAGTCGCTGCTACCAAAACCACACTCACCACCCGCGCCAAGAAAATAAGTTAAAGTAAAGAAAGACTATCTGATAGTGTTATGTAACGTTGTTGACGTATGTTGTTTTAAGCTGAGCAAAATGGGAGCGACATATATCATCATGTCATAATCAAGTGAGAAAAATCTTGAACTTATGATTGTGATGTTTGTCTCTATTTTATGTAGAGTTAATAATATTTGCCAAGTCACAAATTCAGAAACCAGTAGTCTATGATCTCTTTCGAATATGTTTTTACAAGAGGGAACTGATCATTGTCAAAGTCGAAGGTTTAAGTTGCATCAATAGAGAATTAGTGCATCAAAATTTGATCATGTACGTGGTTTACGTCTCGATGTCAACTATAGGATCCCAACCTTATTAGATATTGCTTGCTTCATCAACCGAAGCCAGCTTTTACTTAATACTATTGTGACATCGATAACCAGCTCTAGATAGTTATGGACTACAGGTTAACAAACTAATTAAGAATTAATTAAACCATAACCATAACCACCTTGGATGGTTGATGATTAGGAAAACAACTTGATTCTTGGTTTATTGCTATAGATACTGTTTCTCTTTTAAAGTTTATTTTATTAAAAGTCTGTTGCTTACTATATTCTTTAGTCTCCAAATTGTCGTTAATTTATTGGTTTACCGAACTTTTGAAATTGAGAAAACTGAAGTAATTAATTTGAAAAGATAAATCATTACCAAAAAATGAAGCTTAAATCGTAAAAGTTTTTGAAACTTTGAATGTTAGCCAGACGGTTAAACAAGGTTAAAACATGAAAAATGTGTAGCGTAAAGAATTAAACCATTATTAACTTTTAATAATAGTATTACAAAAATTTGAAAACATATAGTACCTTTTTAACCAAAAAAAATCAAAAACATATATTATGTAAACTTGCCTAATGTCTGACTCTGTACACTTCGATGAGTGTAAATATTATTCATTATACTAACTTATATAGTCGTAAGTGGTTTAATAGAAGAAAACTTATCATTATTATTTTTTAAGGATAATAATTTGATGTAATTTTTAGAATTATAAAAAGGTCCATTTCGCTTTTACAAAACAAGCTTATGAGTTTCATATATTTAAAATAAAATAATCATTAAGTTAACGTAAACTTAAGTTACTTGCAGAATATAAAGTTTGACGTATAAAGCTTTATGTTAATTAAGACGAGTCTGCGCAATGCGACAGTGGTAACGGTGACGGTGACGGCGGTATAGTGGTGTTGGTGACGCGTGGTGATGACATCGACAATTGGTGTCGAGTGGTGTAAGTTGAAGATAATAGAAATATTTAATAAGATAAAAACTTAAAATGTAAATTA
>JANDBE010000039.1:16678022-16688822 GCA_024320915.1 Erigeron philadelphicus
TCATTTTTTTTTTTATAAACCTTGATTTAACCAGTAATCTTTTCCTATATAGATGATTTGGAAAATTCAAGAAAATGGTGAATTGGTACTCTGTCTTCTGCTCTTCACCTCTGACAAAACATAAAACTTATCTGTTCACAGTTCCAATTTCTCATTCATAAATATCTAGAAAAGGGCTCTGACTCTCATGTATGAACTGGATTTTAAACAAGTCTGTTCTTGTGCTATAATCTACTAAACAAAAAAGCTTCCTATACAAGTTCAGATTCCAGTCCAAAAATACCATAACCCCATTAGGATATAAGAAAATGTGAACATAAGACATATACATTTGGTAAGGTAGCACCCTAGCATAAAATATAGATAACTCACGAATTAAAGAATACTAAGCCTCTTTGATAATTTATTCAGTAATTGGTGTTGTATATCAAATAAGAAAAGACGCAAACAAGAAAGGAAAAAAAAAGGTCAGCAAGTTGATAGTTGATACTTGCCTGATCTGCTGTAATGCCATTTGAAAAGGCTTTGTACAGGTTCTCTTTTGTAATCGCCCCAACAATAAGGTTAGGAAGTTGATATTCTATCCTGCATTATAGCACAAAAATGAAAACTTGGGAAAGAGAGAAAAGACTACTAGATACAACTGCCCATCATTATGGGCTCCAAGCTATCTCATCTCAGGCTTATATCAATGTCAACTCGATTACTGAGTAACCCTTGCAAAAGTAACATGAATTACTCATCATTACAAGTTACTTTCCTTTCATGTTTTCAGTCTGACTCTGACATTTATACTGATTAATCTTTCCAAAAGTCTATACATACAAGTCAGAGATATGTTAGCTTAGCAGATTCAAACACAATTTAGGCTCATTTTCCACTTATATATGCACCCACAAACCTATTACAGATATAACCAACAGATACTCAATGATGGTATATAATAATATAAATGCACTCGCCTTAAAACTGTTTCTTAGAAGCAGCCACATACTTACTGTAACAATGCGTACCATGTTTGAGAGATGATGATAATCTCTAGTTACAAAAATAGATTTTAATCCTAGATTTTAATCCTAGATTTTAAAGCTTTTGCTTTAGTATTATAGGGTATGGTACCATCACTCCCAAATTGAAACCGAAAATATAAGGAATATGAATCGCCCTATATATTCTAGATATGAATCATAAAGTTTATGGTCACATTGAAGAACTCACACTCATGTGAACTAAAAATCTAGCTGTCCACATAGAAAGCGGTTTCCGAGTTGGTTTATTAAAACATCTAGTCACAATATGTTACTATGGCTGCTTTTATAGCATCCATATGAACGTTGATTGAAGATTCTTAAGGAGTCCTCCACTTCCAACAATTGAGATCACAAAAGTTACATTTCATATAAGAGTATATATTCCTCCTTATTGCTATAATGCACTTACAAAGAAGTACAAACAAGTGTATTATATTCCATCCTACAGATCCACATTATTCCTTTCAAATTAAAAAATTATGAAATTAGCTAGTCTGCTAATTTTTCAGCTTTAAAAGTTCTTAAACTACAACTATCTTCCTAAGCAGCTCATTTTCCGAATTAAAAACTATCTTCCAGGATTTGGTACTAGTCGGTATAAATACCCAACCACTAGTACCTATACCGACTAGTAATTGCTTTACGATATGGTAAATTGCCCATAAAGCAATTACGATATGCTCCAAACCAAAGCTACTACCATCTTGATAATGCAAGATCACCAGAAAAAAGGTAGCTTCTTTGACAAATATAACATGCAAACAAAACAAGCAAATAAAGTCATGAGTACCTTGCAAATAGTCTTAGGATTTCACAGTGTAGCTTAGAGGTTGAGTAGGCATATAACCTGAAGTTCGTCTCCACGACAACATATCCCTGGAGCAGAGCATAAAGTCAGCTGACTGCAATCCTAAGTCTTTCCAGCATTGTAATTATAAAAAAGGAATACAAACAAGCAGAACATCATAGTTTTCTATGTAGATAGTGTGTGACATGTAAGTACATCAAGAAATAATGTCTACTCCTACAATGTGAATCAAAGTTATACTGCTTCACGTGTGTCTGGTCTAGCTACTTAATAAATGTCAAGATGAGCTCATCAAAGTATACAAAATCAGGGTGATGTACCTCTTTCCTTGAAGATGCATCTGACAGGCTAATAGAGAGATTTGTCGCCAGTTTAGTAGGAATAAACCAACTATCTGTCATCCCCTAGACCAACGGATATAACAAATTAACAATGATGTTTATAACGAAAAAGAACCCTGAAGGCATACAATTGGAATTGAACTATTTTAACATATGTATGAAAGAATGTAGCATTCACCTGCTGGAGTTTGATGAGTCCCAAGTCTGCAAGGTCCTTAACTGTTGTCCTTTGTATATCACTTAAAGTGTTCATATTATATGCCTGTGCACAAATTAAAGGCATCAGCTCCTCAGTAATGTGTGTGTGTGTGTATACAGGGGTATGCCACAAATCTGATACCTCGCCAGTAACATGAAAACTAAGTTCCAATAGAAATGAGATAAGATCTGCTGAATCCACACCTCTATCCTGTTCATATTAATTTCAAAAAAATTTCTAATATAAGGCAACTGCAAATTAAAATTAATAAAAAATTCAATGTGAGGCTAACTAGTAACAGGGACAAGAAGCATCTGAACATCAATGAAATAAGGGCAACTATGGTGAAGATTTAACAGACAACAAACATCCCTTAACATAAGGGCAACTATGGTGAAGATTTAACAGACAACAAACATCCCTTAACATCATATCACTGAAAAAAGACCTTTCTTTGAAAATTGTAGGCATTGTAAAGAGTCATGATGTACTGTTGCATAATAATATCATCCATAAACAGCAAATCCAATGTTTATAGAAATTGGATCAACCATGTAATGAATACGATAGAAAGTCTTGACTCTTGAGTATGAATACCTCAGAATTAGTGATATACTCCCTGATGATATACCAAAGTTGTGCATTGGTATCCATTAACTGCAACGGAAACACACAAGACATCAAATTTCATTATGTATGGAACATACAATGTGACAACCACATATAGCTCATACCAGGAACTGAAAACCACTTTCTGTTAGCCGGGAACCTTCTTTGTCTCTGTGAAAATGTGAACCGGCCTTAATATGTGACAGAAATTATGTTGTCATATTTTAAGATAGCGATAAATTTAACACTACCTTTGACTTAAAAGGCCTCGTTGGAAGACTTTCATCATAGAAGGGCTGATGCTTTTTGTTGTAACTTCAGCTTCGGCAGAGCTTATGAGATGCAGCAGGAAACACTAAATTTCCATAATAGCAAGTCATGAAAGAGAACATATTAGATATGCAAGATAATTGATATTATAGATACCAAAACGTATTGTTCACAAGCTTAGTGGCAAAATTTGAGCTGCCACGTAACTGACCGTGGATATCAACATATATCAGTCACAAACTTGGTGTGAAAAAATAAAGGAACTAACTGCTTTACTTATGAAAGTATCATAACCATAAACATGTACAAAAATTGCAAAAAGAATTCATACCTCCCATTGTTTAGCGGCATAGATGTCTAAATCCTCTAAGCTTGGGAGTTTTATTTTTGCAGCCATAGGTTCTCTCGGCAATACACCACTACAACAGCCATCTCACATGTCACATACATAGTTTAGGGCTTTTGAAAACACAAATAGCGATAGCCATAAATTACCCGTGAACAATATGTTTGCGTAGGTTCATCTGAAACATAGGGTTTAACCTGTAAGTGACTTCCCTCTTTCTGCAGACACTAATATATTATCAGCAAATAAACTAAATTCATAAAACTAAAGAGACCAAGACTTTTGATAATATTGTACGCTCCAAAACTTCAATCCACTAAGAGGTATAAGGACAGCCGCTTCAAACATTATTTCTAGCTTTGTTTATATTTGTAGCTTATCCTATTGAAAGGGGTGGTGACAAATTACAATGTTTAGCCATCTACAACAAATGCACATATTTTACGGCACGGTGTACAAATGTATGAGACATGTGTCTTTGTGGATGGTTGAAAGTTGATGTAAATTTGTCACTCTCTTTTGAAAGATTTCATGATGTTAAACATTATGCAAGCATGCCGTAAAGTCAACCATCATTAAATCCACACAGATAATGTTGTCTTTGATACACATGAGAAATTTCCTATGAAGAATTAATCCTATGAATACAACCCATTAGTTGCCGATTGATTGATCATACGTAACCCAATGCACTCTGAGATAAGAAATATCTAAAAACACTAAGATTAGCAAAAGACAATACCTATCAGCTATTTCAGTGAATACTCTCAACTGAACGAGCCTATCAACGGCAACTCTATGCTTTGAAGCACCATCAGAAAGAACCCACGCTTCCAAGGAACTGACTGTCACGGGATCATCGATATACAACAATTCAAGAACATACTTCTTGGCCAATGGTGGTAAAGACCTGATCAACAAACACGGATGGTTAAAAACAAAAAACAAAAAACAAAAAAATTACAGAGTTCAACATTTCATCAAATACATAATATATGAAAGCATTACTTCCACTTGCTCTGGTCATTATCACAAAAACAAAGATAGAACTAAGAATCTTTAGGTAACGGGTTTTTACATTACTGACAGATTCAAATGCAGCATTATCCGAAATAATATTTTTCACACATCAATGATAGATAAGGGGACGCATACTCGAAAAAAATATATGAATTATCCTAAGTAGTACTTTTGAGACATCAATGATTGATAAAAGAAACACATACTTGAAACAAATATACTTTCCAAAGCATTCTATCATGATCACACAATTACCAAGGGGAACTATTCATTTCTAAAAATCTCGTCTAGCCAAAAAGAAAAAAAAGCTACAGTGTAGTTTTTGTTATCGAAGTTAGTAACTTTATAAAAATCTAGGTTATGATGCGGATTTAGGTTAAGAAAAGGGAACGTTGGGAAATAGCTTAGAATGACATGACTACAAACTAATGCTATGACTTACGAAATGCCACACAGTGTCACGAATCTCGAAACCTCTCCTATAAAGCCAAAACACTAGTCAGCAAGCATTGAGCTTCTCCTCACCCACAAAAAAAAAGTAGCATTGTCTCGTAGGTAACTAAAACACGATCATAACGACAATTATGAACCACCAGTTATACTACTGAACTTTAACTTTCTAGAACTAAACTGTTCTGACTTTACTTCATTATTATATGCTCCTAAATAGTCAGTTGAAACCCTAAATATTATCATAAATGAACATATATGTGTATATATACAATATAAATGAAAGGGAGGCGGGGGGGACCTGAGAATAGCTTCACAGATGAAGGCATTATCGTAGAGTTTGTCAAGTTTGATAGCAGGTAAAGAAGCCACCATGTCCATGAAATTCTTGGCTATTATTCTCACTTGCGGCATCTTTCTTTTCTTATTCTTTTTTCTTATTGAGATTCGATTGATTGATTGATCGTGTAATAACAATGGGAATGATGATTTTTTATTATTTTTGAATGAATTCAGAAAATAGGTTTTGTTTTCTTTTAAGACTTAAGAGAGATGATATTTTGATTTACTGTGCCCAGACACTGCCACTGGTGGTGTAACAGTAAAGTAAAAATTTGTAAAAGAAACAAAAAAAAAAAAAACTTCAGTAGATATGTCACAAAGTAAAAAACTGAGTTAATCAAAAACCCACGGCCCAAAAACCATGCTAAAATCAATTACTATTATTAGTTGAAAGTTGAAACCAAAATTAAAAATTAAAAAGAAAAAATCTAATTTTTTCAAATATGAATAAACCAAATTAAAATTGTAATTTCACTAACTTCTTACAAAGATAGATCATAAAGGCTATACAAAGGTATATAATATGGGCCAATAAAATATTTTAAATAATAAAGCTTCAAGGAAAATGAGAATGTTACAATTTCTAACAAATAAATGTAATTCGTATACTATTGGATATATGTATAGTCATTTACATTCACATTCATAACATAGTCTCTTGTCTTTTTATAAAAACTTATAATTTTCATTTGATGGAATTTCTTTCGTCCATTAGATAGTGCATTTTGTACGAATAAGAGCAAAAACTGAATTAGTAAAACCAATCAGTTTTTAAATATGGATAATCGAATTTGAATTGTAAAAAAAGAATTTTAGATTTTTTACAAAAATAAATCATATGGACTAATTACTAGTTAGATAAAATTTAAAGTATGAACTTTCATGGTAAGAATTCTATAACTTTTAACAAATACATTGAGAAAATTTATATACTATTGGCTATATATATAACCTTATACATATACATTCACTTTCACAACATAATTCATAATTTTTTTTACAAAAAATTTAGTCATAACTAGATGGAATATCATGCTCTTATAAATTGTACGGTTTGTGTGAATTAAAACAAAACCGAAGTTAATCAAAATCGATAATTTTTAAATATGAATAACCGAATTTCAATTATAAAAAGGAAATTGTATACGTTTTACAAATATAAATTACATGAGTTAGTTACTAGTAAGATAAAATTAAAATAGGAAATTTAATGAAACTAGGTCGCGTTTGGTTGACAGAATATGATGGAATTTAATGGAATTAAAATTGAATTTCATTCCTTAGTACTTTAGGTTGTCCAAAGAAAAGAGAATCTTATTCCGTAAAAATGTAAGCATTCCACCATTTTGATGGAATCTCCATTCCTTCCGTTACTAAGAGTTTCAAAAATTCAAAAACATTTCGTCAAATTTCATTCCTTCATATTCTAATTCTTTGAAAAATTCCATTTTTTCCAAAAATATTTTGCGAACTAAACACGTCATAGGACAAATGCATCTAGGAAATCGGCTATAACATATGCATTAACATTTGACAACATATTTTAGATGATTTAATCACATCTCTTGTATTTCCATCTAATCCGTTCTTCTCGTTTTTTTTTTTTTTTTATAAAAATGAAACCGAAGAGTTTTCACTAGATTGAGTCATAACTGTCAATCTGTCATAACCCAATTTTCCCCAGCTCACTTTCCCTCCACCAAAACATGATGGATAAGATACAAACAATAACAAAAACCTAACCAAAAAAACAACCATCTTCATTATCCATCCTCAATGAACCTCCATTCTTTCCTCATCACCACTCCCTTAAAACTCAATTTCCCAATCAAATCCTCACTTTCCTCAACCTCATTTTCACAAACACCCACAAACCAACACACACTCAAACTAGCAAAATCCCTCCAAACAGAAACTTTCAAGATTCTTGAATGGCCATCTATCTGCACCCAAATTTCCTCTTTCACTTCCACAACCATGGCCAATTCCGCTGCGAAAAAAGGGTTCGTCCCGATTGGTCAAACGGTTGAGGAAAGCAAGAGACTTTTGAGTCAGACTTCAGCTGCTTATGGGCTTCCTTTTCCTCCTGATTTTTCGGGTATTGAAGATGTTTCGGGTATCATTGAGGCTGCTGTTGCTGGTGAATTGCTTTCCGTTAGAGAGATTTGTGCGGTGAAACGGACTTTAGTATCGGTTATGGGTTTGTTTGATGAGTTGAACAAGGTTTCACAACAGTCTGAAAGGTATATACATTGTATACATTACTCTTGATTTTTAATAAAATATTCTTTAAGTTTAATATATAATGAATATGATGATTTATAATTTACAAGTTGAATCTCTTACAGACATTGGAGTACAAGTATGTTCAAAATAATGATCTTGGACGTTTTCCGGCTGCTTGCATTCATTATGGGGATGAGGAGTTTCCTGGTACAATGCAAATTAGGTTTGATGGTCGCAAGGATGAGCAATTTCACATGGTGTTGGAAGCTGATTGGAGGACGATATTTGATAAAGTAGGTTTGATTGAAGGAAATTACATCCGTTTTTGTAACAACCGACTCAGAAATATTCTAAATAAGTTCTTGAAACGTACCTTTGCCATTAGAACGGCCAGACAGTTCAATTTATTAAAGTTCTTGCCATATTTTAAACTCAATTATGTGCTTATGTGAAGGTCAATTCGACCTTAAATCTTGGCTTATATGACGAGAATATAACTAAAAATGATGAATTATTAAGGTTCGGCCGTAAAACGTTCGTGAGAGAAAGGGTATAAATAGAATATGCTAGTGAGAGAAACAACCATCTTCTTCATTGAAAGTCCCTTAGCCATCGGATCTACGAGATTAGATAACTAACTATTGAGTGCGGAAACTCTCAAGAGCTAGCAATCAACAACACAATAAGCATGAACAATATATGGATGGGATAATCGGAGCCTTGTATTACTTCAATAATAACGATTACAAGTAAAACACGAGCTCTCCCAACTAGAGAAAACGAAAACAAAAGACTAGGAAGATTCTTCTTAAAACATAAGACTAAATCTCCTATTTATACTAAACATATTTTCAGCCAAGGTCTAGCTAGACCACTCTAGGTCTACCTAGACCACCCTAGGTCTAGCTAGACCAACCTAGACCTTCCTAGACCAACCTAGACCATTGGTCAAATTCTCCGTTTGACTTTGTCGTTTTTGACCTAATTACATACAAAAACGTATCGTTTAATAATTACATATACAAATGACTTAAGATAAACTTCTATAATGATGTTGTCACCCGGAAATGAACTAACAACATGTCCTATATATGATCATTAGATAACAATTAAGATTGGTTTCATATTCATTGATAACAATTAGGACTCCTGATTTGAGTGACAATTGTAATTTCAAACATTAACTAATATATAAAAAAAGGAGAAAAATATGTACCTTATTGATTGAGAGATATAATGAATCTTGAATGAAGGTCGTATTGATTTGGATTTAGTATTCAAGTAACCTTCTGTTTTAAATCGTGCTTTGTTCTGTGATCATCCCATGTTCTGTGATTACTATTGTGTTTAGGATAAGGATGTTGTATATCTTGATCTGTTATTATGTTTGGGATATGTATCTAGAGTTCAAATTGTGTTTATATTAAATATTAAACTAAATATTATTATTTATTGTTTATAAAAATCTAATCTAATATTTGTTAATAAGTCACTAGGTTTTAAAATTAATTTTTGTAGACAATATTTTATATGTTAAAATATGTTAATTAATTAAATTACTGTAAATTTTAAAAAAAATTCTCAAGTGATGGCTAAAAATAAATATAAATTAAGTATTCACGGTTAAAAAGTGTAAATTACTGATGGAAAAGAAAAAACTGTAAATTAATGAGACTATTTCTACAAATTAATATAAATACTAATATAATAATATATTTGGATAATTGTTATTATGATTTTTAATTTATAGTGAATCTGAATGATGACATAAGTGAGAATTAATTTGATGAAATTGAGCGATTTGAATGGTTAATAAGTCATTAGTTCAACTGCCTTATAGTATATATAAGATAAGATGATGTTGATACATACATGTAATTAATGCTTTATGTTACCAGTCTAACCAGTTATGGTTAGTACGTTTTATTGGATCAATGGGAACAGAAAGACTCCAACCGATGGAGAAACCCGCCACCCGAACCCATTCAGGGCAGGGAGTGATTTTTTAACTTATATTCTCATATACGAGTATTTCTTAAGAATACTTATATTCACAACCAATCAAATCAAGTTAATGATACTAAGTGTTTTAAACCCAACTACTAAGTGTTTTAAGTCCAACGAATATATTATGTGGACTTAGCGGCATGCTTTTTCATATACATTTTGGTATCATTTTTCTCATACCAAGATTTAAAGCCAAGATAACAAGTTCTCAAGTCCCTTTACATCAATCCATCTAAAAGTATTTAACAGGTCAAAAAATATAATACTAGTATTATAAGAATATAGAAATATTAAACGATTTGCATTGACAAATATAAACCATTTAGGGGGTCGCTAGTGGGTGGAATAAGGTGAACGATTCCCCTTCACCGCCATCAACAATGAGGGGAGGAGTGAGGGGATTAAAGTGAGAGAAACTTTACCGCGGAGGGAAAAGTGAAGGAAGTATGAATTGACCGTTTGGGGTGTTCTTTTCTTTTATCTTATATGGGAAAAGTTATATTACGAACCCCAAGGAACCTTCTTTAAATTAAAATTAAAATAATGTACTATATGATTGATCACATATCTTTATATGACTATATAATTGTTTACAAATGTTCATATAACTATCTATATACAATTAATCATTACCAATCTCATGAAAAACATTAATTTACAAAATACTTGCCTACATATGATGGATCTACACATGTGATCATACCACTATTCGTGCACATGTGATCATAAAATTCATGTCTCCAAAATTTGTATAATGAATGATAATCTATGTCTCCACATAATTGTAAAATCTAAAATTAAACCTAAATAATTCAAAAACAATCACCATGAAAAGAATAATTAATGATTAAGCCTGATTGAAAAAACTACTAAAAGTTCCTAAATTTTTGAGGTCTTTAAAATAACTTTTCACATATATAAAATAATTTTTCTTTCTTTTCCTTATTAGCATGAGTGCTAATTCCATTCTAGTCGTAGTCTCATTCCCTATCCCTTTGTTGGAGGCTTTGACTTACCCATATAAATGAGCTATCCCTCCTTCAAATATTTAAATATTTAAAACTTTTTGATTTAAATTAAGCCAAGATCTAGGTCATTCGTGGTTCGTGATTACGACAATAAACCTAGATAATCCATTATCGTACAATACA
>JANDBE010000039.1:16892378-16903961 GCA_024320915.1 Erigeron philadelphicus
AAACTTGAGAAATTTAACATAGTATGATTATTTTGTTTGTTATTTCAAGTGAATGGAAATGAGTAGCAGCAACAATAACGCAAGAGTAGCAATAATTGAACTGCGATAAACTTGAGCCCATAAAAACACTTGATTAATATAACAAAAGCAAAAGTAATCAACAGGAATGTTGAGTTTTGTACTTCAATCCAACACTGTAATTCAACAAGAATGGAAATAGATCTACAATGTATTTTTATAACAAAAAAAACTCATTGTGTATGGGAGATTTGGGAAGAAAACGAACTCGTAAACCTGAGACGTGATGTGAAAGTTGGAATTAGATCATCATGATGTGGTGGTCTGGTGGCGACCGGAAGTTCGGTGATGATGTGATAGCCGGAGAAGATGTGATTGCCGTACAAATAGAGATCCACCGGGAGAGTTTCAAGAATTTTTCTTGAGATTGATAATAATGTGCAAGTCACGTGCTAAAAAGCTGTATACCCTCCCATTTATCATACTCCTTATCCATTCACCAAAGAATAAAAATGGGAAACGTTCCTTCAGAAATTTCAATTCACTCCCATTCCTTTGCTTTTTATGAGGAATGAATATTAGAGAAAGAGAATGGAAAGTTGGACCCATGTTTCCATTCATCGTGTCAAACAAACAAGGGAAATTACTCTCTTTCCTTTTCTCTTCATTCCATTCCATCCTACCAAACACCCCCTTATGGGTAAAAGGACATCTGTTATTAGTAAAAACAAGTCTATAATGGACATTTTTATTTCGAAAGAGCTTTTTAGCCCGGATCTAATTAAGACAATGGATCTAGACTTTCTGTTATCGAAATGCGACATGAAGTTTTAAAC
This sequence comes from Erigeron philadelphicus, assembly GCA_024320915.1. NCBI lineage: Eukaryota > Viridiplantae > Streptophyta > Magnoliopsida > Asterales > Asteraceae > Erigeron > Erigeron philadelphicus. The sequence continues at coordinate 16,893,233 of JANDBE010000039.1, forward strand.
AAAATTTATCTTTCAAGAAAATAAAAACAAATATTAAATCTAAAATGAAATCAAAACATAGTTTCAATTAAGATAAACCCTAGAAAACGTACATTATACAGACTCGATGTTTTTTTTGATTAAGATAGGCAATATCATTAACATTATCTAGAAAAAAAAAACAAATTAAAGTAACTGTAATAAGTTTATTACATGGCATACGAATTCAAGAACTAATTAATTTAAATAAAATGCTAAATAAATTATACGTTTTTAAAATGTATTTTAAAAAAACATGTATATGCATGCTTTTCCAAAACTGCGTTTTCATCAAATAATCACTTTTTCATATAAATATTTTTGAAAATTATATGTGTTTCACAAACGTAATAATCAAATTATTACATCAAAATGTAATCCCAAACACTATTTAGTATATGCATATAGTAGCTTTCCAAAATTTGAAATTTCCTCAAATGTCAATTGTAATTCTTTTGAACATAAATGCCAATTGTAATATAATCTACTTAAGAAACAATCTACCGTCATTGAATACGGAATATCTTAGAAATAGTTTTTGAGCAAATCCATGTTTGAAAGTTGCTGAATAGTTATTTTAAAAACCAACCTTTTTAAGCACGAATTTTGTAACACAAAGCATGATACTGTAATTGATAAACAAAATTCTTTGCCATTACACAACTCAGAGAGAAGTAAATAATAATAAAAAAAAATAAAAATTCAAAACCTGATTGTACACCCCTACTGCCCTACATACAAAATTGCATTTAAATTAAAATAGAAAAAATATCAATTAAATATCGAACTTTAAAAGTCGGCGCAGGTTTTGAAATTTTCTCTTGGTCCATTATTCAGCACATCACGTTTTGATTATAGCTTGTACCTTAGACATGTAACCATAAATGTTTTTATGTCGATATCTTCATTAATGAATAATGAGCATCAATAAACCAAATTGTCGTTTAGAACTAACTAAATATCAAACTAAAAGGTTATCAACAACTCTTCAAAAAGCGGACAAACCATATATAACATGAGAAAATATCTTGTTATCCGACCATTAAACACCATTTTAATAACCAAACAGAAATATCAGATAAAATATAATTGTATGCAATTTTAGAACGTAACATTACTTAATAGTTCAAGTCGTGCTAGAAATGTACTCGTTTAATGCATGATGGTGGATATTTTGGTAAAATGTCAATCTAAACTAAATTTAACAACAAAAATTTCATAAACTTCGAAGGTTATGGAAAATTGTTATTGGAAAATTTGAAGATGGAAATGAGAAATTGTTGTTATAATATTTAAAAATGCATATGATTAAATAGTATATTTTTACTTAAATTTGAATTTTAAAATCAACAATGTATAATAAAGAGTTAAATGCAAAAATGGTCTTATAATTTAGTGATTTTTGCATAGGTAGTTTAAAGTTTTTTAACGTATATCATTTTTGGAACCTTTACCAACTTCATCTATTACCACTCATGCAAAATTCACTAACCAAAATGATCATTTTTACGTTTAATTTTATCATCAGATTATTTTTGAAGGTAGGTGAAAAAAGCATGTAAAAAATGTAAAATGAGTAACGGTTAAGGGGTGTTTGATACGAGAGAATTATAAAAAGATAGAATTAATGTAATAAAGAATGAAAATGATAAGAAATATATGAGTGTTTAGAAAGAGAATGATTGCATTCTTTGGTACAAACAAAGAATAAAAAATAAAAGAAATATAAAGAATAAACACAATCAATAGCAATTTCCTCATAAAAAAATACATATACTTAATTATTCTATCCTAAAATAAATAATTAAAAGTAATATATAAAATCCATGAGACATAAAAGAAAAAATAAACTTTGATTTCATTCTCATCATTTTTTATCATTTTACATGGAATGATGAAAATAAAAGTGTTTTTCCTTTCTACCACTTTATTTTCATTCTTTGATCCCACCAAACAACAAAAGTAACTTTGTCTATTCCGTCTTACTAAACATCGACTTAAAGAGTTAGATGATAGGAGAAGTGAAGAATAGAAAGTAATCGTGTTTATTAGATAAGTCATAAGAGTGAACTGTAAACTCCATTTGTATTTCTATATTATGAATTTATTTTATTTCTTCCTATTATTTTGATTAATTATAGAGTAAATTGTGGGTTATTCGATTTTTAGGTGAAGGGTTTACGAAAGTGGTGAGAAGTGATATAACATAGACCTCAAGAATTATCTTAAAAAGTAACCACAAATTTTATATACTTAAAGCCCTACTTTGTCATTCTTGGTATTAAAAGGGTTGAATGACAAAATAAGCAAAACAAAGAATGAAAGCAAGATAGAACTAAAATAGCTTTTTGTTCTTGGCTTATACTTTTGTTGTTCCGTACCCCAATTCTATGATTGTGATGGTCGCATTCCCTCTTTTTTATTCTACATACAAGTCTCTATCTCTATTATATAATTTATTAACTATTAAATTAAATTATATACATACATTATTCTCCTTTTCCCCCCTTTAATTTAAGAATTATTAGACCCATCACTTTGATTATTTCCTTTTCTTTGACTTTGTAAACCAAAACAAACAATTATCCGGTCCCACACACCAATCACCACCACCACTACCACCATAACAACCACCTTCCACCGCCTACCCCGCCGGTGGTCCCACCACCATTCTATAAAAGATCCGTATAATATACCACCACTCCTTTGTTTATTATTCTTATTTAAATAAAAACCAAATCTTTTTTTGTGGGTTCCTTTTCTTTTCCTTTATTTGGTTTATTATTATAATTATTATTTCTTTCTTTCCATTCACATTACAAACATTAAAACACTCCAAGAAAACAAATATCTTTGTTTTTATGTTCTTGCATTTTGTCTTTTTTTTTTTTCTTTTTTTTTTTTGTTTCTTTTTATATCCAATCAAAGAAAATCAATGTTTTGAGATGGGTTTTTATTTAATTTAATTACCCAGAAAAAAAAGTTTTACTTTATTTTTTTTTTAATTTAAAATTTTGGATTTTTAGGTGATGGATTATATTGAAGACATGGAATTATAGTACTGTTCAGGTAAGGTTTTTTTATTTTATAGTTTATGTTGGTAATTAATTTAATGTTTTTCTGTACAAATAATTGTATCCATCTTTTTCAATCATGACTGTTTATTGGATTTATTTATATTTAATTGAAATGACATCATAAGCTTTATTTAATTTGTATTGATTAAAATTGTTTGTTTATTCATTAATAATTTTTTGGTGGTTGTTCCAGGCTCTTTGAAGGAAGGTGGTATTTGACTTTTGATTTTAAAAAGTCTTCATTTTTTGATGGCATGATGTGTTTCATCAAGATCTGTTTGTATATATAGGTAAAATCCACTTTGCTTTTGAAGCTTTTAATTAAGTTTTAAGTATTTTTTTAAAAAGAATTATTTTGTTGGTATGTTTGATTCAGGGATTATTTGAGTTTATGGAGTTATCTTTGTTTATAAAGGTGTGTTCTTGATGGTATTGAAAACCGAATAGAATTCGTTGTAGGATAGTTGTACTTAGAGGGTAAAAAGATGAATGATGAGGCTAATTCTTGGATCAGAAGAACAAAATTTTCGCATACGGTTTGTCATAGATTGGATTCTGCAAGATTAGCCTCATTTTTAACAGATGTTGAACCAATTAGGCTTTCGGGTATTAAAACTAGGCCTACAAAAGCTATTGTAGAGCCTAAAACCGACATTAGTAGTCCTAGAATCCAAGCGAATCCTGTTACAAATAAGTATAGAACGGTAACCCCACCGCCCAAAACCACCGTTCCTGACACCTTTAAGGAAGCAAGGTCAAACACAAAACGATTCTCGACTCCACATCCGCAAAGGGTAGAAACAGAGAAAGGGTATAAAGGGAAAAAGATGTTTCAAAGAAACATGACGGCTGTTGATATGAGGTCTCCCCCTAATGGTAATAGTCCTCTTAAACACTTTAATTCGATGAAGATTACTGATAAAAAGAAGATGAAAAGGGATTATTCTTGGTCAAAGTTGTTTGATCATGGTGGAGGGAAAGTTATCTCGATTGAAACGATTGATGATCACATGGTTGATCGTTCACAGCTTTTTCTCGGCCATAGATTTGCTCATGGTGCTAATAGTCAACTTTACCATGGAATTTACAAGGGTGAAGCTGTCGCTGTAAAGATAATTAGGGTTCCTGATGATGACGATAATGAAGAACTAGGAGTTCGACTCGAAAATCAGTTTGCAAGAGAAGTTAATCTTTTGTGTCGTCTCCACCACCAAAATGTGATTAAGGTAAACATGTTTCATTCGATCCTCTTTTTCTTTGTCGTCTTACGGATATATGTTTTTTGTTATCAGCGGGTGTTTGAATGTGCTCATGTTGCTCGAGCGTTTGGTTAGTTTTGATTATTTCACAAAGAACTTACACATTTACCAAATAAGAATGAGCTTGATATAAGTATATATACAAATGATATTGGAGCAATGTCTCTTAGTAAGGCTTAAAATTAAGTAAGAAGTAATAAGGTAATTTTACTTTATCTTTTGATCATATTTAGCCTCTAGTTACTTAGATGATCAGAATAAAAAATCTTTTTGCATCCAAAATAGTCAGATTTAGATAAGCAATGAATTATTATTAGAATATATGTTAGTTATCACGATATCATTAACTTTAAGCAACTGATTTTCTGATGCAAGTCCCCTGGTCGCCCTAATTAATGTAAAAACGTACATCTAGACGCCTCTGCTATCCAAGAGCTTGTTAAGTTAATATTAATATTGTATTCATTCCTTAATCCATCACAACTATACATCTTTCAAAAGCTTTACAATAATAATTACTCATCTTCAAAACATTCAATTCAAACAAATATTAATGCTTTAAAACATCCATTAATAGTTTTAAACATACATGCAATGAGTCGCGACGATCAAAATTTTTTTTTAGTAAGTATTAACTGATTGGTCCTGCTGCATTTCACGTTTGCATGCTACTTTGCTAGGAATAGAAAACTAATTCAACAGAGCTGCATACGTTGTTGACCAATGACATCGTTTTGGTTCTTACTTATTTGCTATTTTTCAATTTTCATCTCTGATTTTTTAAAGGTGCAACATTACTTCATTATGACATATTTTTATAGGTTTGTCAATTAACTTTACATTTTCTTTGAATTTTTTATGTGCGGCAGTTTGTTGCGGCTTGGAGACAACCATCAGTTTTCTGTATTATCACTGAGTACCTTTCTGAAGGTTCATTAAGGGCATACTTGCATAAACTTGAGGATAATACTGGAAAAGAAAAAGAATATCTTCCATTGGAGACACTTATTAAGATGTCTTTAGATATTGCTCGTGGAATGGAATACATTCATTCGCAAGGCGTTATTCATAGGGATCTTAAGCCTGAAAATATCCTATTAAACAAAGATTTCCAACTCAAAATAGCTGATTTTGGGATTGGCTGCGAAGAGGCGTATTGTGATTTCTTGGCTGACGATCCCGGAACGTACCGTTGGATGGCACCTGAGATGATTAAACGAAAATCATATGGTCGGAAGGTTGACGTATATGGATTTGGGCTGATTCTATGGGAGATGGTGGCTGGGACTATTCCGTACAAAGATATGACTCCTATTCAAGCTGCATTTGCTGTAGTTCATAAGGTATATGTTTTGTTAGTGCTTTTTCTATTCATTGCTCTATAAATGCTACTCGTACCCTTTCATCTGTAATAGGGGTTGCATAATGAAATGGGGTGAGCCGGGAGAGTTGGGTTGTGGGTCAGGAGGGTGCTTTTTGCCAGTTTCTCGAAATAGGTTTTATGAATACTAGAACTATAGTATTAACTGAAATTCGTTTTTCATAAAACGTGTGAAAAGGTTTCATGCATTAAATACATTTCAGATGTCATCTGATCTATCTTACATACTTAACCCTTTTAACCAGCCAGAGATAAAATATTACCAAAATTGACTCAATTGATTGTCATCTCTATATTGTAAATTTTTTGCATTTAATTTTCACGTGTTTATACCTTATTGCTTTATTGGTGTTTGGATATGTTTTTGTGAAACGTTAATGTGACTTCAAATGTTTAGAATCATATAATCTGTTGTAATAATAACGGTTACAACAGAGGAGCTTTGAATTTGGTTGTAACTAGTTTTTATCAACTAATAAATTGATAAAATGTCTAAAAAAAACTATTCTGAGAAAAGGATGTCTTGAAATGGTAAAAGTGTATCGGGTTAAGTTAAAAGAATGATTAATTAGGTAATTATCTTTACCTTCACTAGTAGGGAAATCAATGTTAATCGTTTGATGAATCTGTATCAAATGGAATAGAAACCATTAATGATCAGAGAAGCAATTTTACGCAATATACGAACATCTGCTATATATGCTCACTTGTTTCTACCATAAATTTCTAGACGTTTATGTCCAAATCTTGTCTTGTCTAAACACTTGATTCCATTTTGCTGGTGTTTTTCAGAATCTAAGACCACCTATTCCGGCTAACTGTCCACCGGCAATGAGAGCATTAATTGAGCAATGTTGGTCTACATATCCTGAAAAAAGGCCGGAATTCTGGCAAGTCGTGAAGGTATTAGAAGAATTTGAAAGTTCGGTTGCTCGTGATGGGAACTTGAACCTATTACAACACCCGGCTTGTTTAGATAATAAAAAAGGGCTTCGCCATTGGATTCAGAAACTGGGACCTCATCATCATCAACATCAACAACATCAACATCCACATCACCACAACTCACCCATGCCGAAACCAAGGTTTTCATAAACTTGCCCGAGCTTTATTGTAATTACAAAAACGATTGTTCTTCACTTTTTGTCCTTTTCTTATGTGAATGATTAGCTAGCTTTTACATATACATTATTGTTAAAGATTGTTTTTAAAATACATTACAGAAAACCCAACACATATCGGTCGTATTTTACCTGTGAATATGATTTTGAGTTTGGGTCTGGGAGACCGGATTGTGGTCTTTAGTATGTTAGTGGCATTTTTTGTTTATTTGCTGCTTGTGAGTTATCATCATCTGCTTCTTTTTCGCTTTGAGTGGCTTGTGATTGGTCATACAACATGGTTTTTGTTTATTGTACTTTTGTAAACAGTTTGTGGTGCATGTAATGTAGTTCTTTGAAGCTTTTAAATGTTTCATAGTATACTATATGTTATACCAGGTAGTTTCAAACTTATACACCTTTCACTGTATGTACTAATTCGATTGATGTTGAACAAATACGATATAGTTGTTACGATTCTGAGGATGCATCAACGCGTAAGTTAAACCCGACTGCCAATATTTTTGTTTTAAAATTTGCTTTTTCACTTCTGATAGTGCATAAGTTACAAAATAGAAATGCTTAAATGAATCATGGTTATTGCTTGGGAAGTGATATTTTTCAACAAATTTTAACCATCTACAACGATTCATGCATTATATAGTTGTACTGTTGATTTAGATATTTAAAAGTTGTTGTATGAATATGACTTCCCTTATCGCTTAGATCGTTCCATTTGCCATACGGCGATGAGTTAGCAATACAATGTGTTGAAACTTCAAACTCTCTAAATGAAACGACGTTACACATTTTTTTATTTATTAAGAAACAACGTGAAAACGCTGATTATGGTTTGAGCCGTCTTTTAGAGTCCGGGCAAGCTACTCATCGAGCATCGCCGGTCCAGTTTGATATATTTTGAAATCATAGATATTGGACCATGGTTTGGTTTATGATTTAGTATGTTTGTTATAAGTAAATCGTTTCCAGTATTTATTTATTTTTATTTTATATTTTATTATTAGTTTTTATAAATTTATATTTTATTATTATTTTTTATAAATAATAACATTGATTTTTTCTCATCTCATTTATGTGTTGAAAGATAAGAAAATAGATTTTAATAGAATTCGTCATGCCTCTTTATGCTACGTAGAAAATTAAAAAATAGTGTTAACGTATCCTTCTATACCATGGTGTATCAAGATATTTTGTCTTTATTAAAACTTAAAAAATAATTTTTATTTCGATTACTTTGTGCTTATAATTCTCTTACTCGTATCCGTTCAAAAAAAAAAAAAAATATTTCTCATACTCGTATGAGTGTAACACTACACATTGCAAAATAAATAGACGAGATAAAAGATATTGATATATGTCATAAATTTGAATTTATATTAATACTTTTGTCAATAAACGTCAGCCGTCCAGCTAGGCATTGAGTTTTTTCGACAAAATTTGAGTTCGCTTTTTGTGGTTTGCAAGCTTCTAGAGAGTTTTTTTTTTGGAATCCACTTTGTTAGCGTTGACCCGGTTTAGATGATGTAGTTTACATTGACCCGTCAAAACTAGCTCGTTACGGTATTTCCAAAGCAGTCAGAAGATGTTACCAATTGACGATATTTATTTTTATCATTTTAATGTTCCTTTGTTATCCACTTTTTATTTAAATTCTCTTGAAGATCTGAACAATAGATATTGTAATCCATTTCTTTTCGTATGAAAATGTTCTACATACCGAACAATGACAAATTGAGACAAAAGTTTGCCCTTATTTTATCAACATAAGGATGTGTATCTAAATTCTTGATTCGGTAATTATATATGTGATGGCATTCATAATTTGATATGATGACAATCTTCCAAAGCACTAAAACTGACATTTGGCAAGTGATCTTTTATGTGCATTGAACCCTAACCAATAATCATATCAATATAACCTTTTCAACAATATAACCAACTTCACATGATTCATCATAAGAATCAACAAAAACATACTACCTTCAATGAACTTGGTTCTATCTGGATATTGTATTTTGTATTCTTGATAAAGTTGTGTCAAAATACATAGTGTAAGTAATCCATAAAAATAGATAGATAGATATAGATACCCAATCATGAACCATGTACGTAATGGACCAAAATAATTACCAACCCAGGCCCAGTGACAGGTAAGATCAATATTAGTTTTAGCTTTGAGGATATAAGTGTGGCCATCAAGCTATCAAAAGTACTTCGAAATAGTAAAGTGAAGGTTTATGATCAATAAGTCACTTTTTTAAATACAAAAAGATAATTCGGAAAACAAAAAAAGCAACTTCTGGGCCTCTGGCTCTGAATTCCTTAGAAATCACATTTTTATTTTGACATTATAAGGGATGAAAGTTTCATCAAGTAAAATGTAATTATAATTATGCTTATTGTATGTCGTTGCACAAGTACCATGTTAAAATTTTGATTTATACGCCGACAAAGATTCAAGTAAACCAACTTAATTAGATGTGTTGTCCACTGGTTTGTCTTAAGGTAGGATGGGTCAACGAGAGTATTACTTATCAAGGTTTTAAGTTTGAGCTTTGGCAAAGTAGTCTCCTTTTTCTCAAAGGTTTAAATGGGGATTCACTCGTCGAAGGGACTCTCAAACACGAACTCGACTAAGACAATGTATATAAAACCTCCCGACATTTGCAAGTAATTTACCCCTTTCAAAAAAAAAAAAAAAAGTACAACATAATACATCTAAGGTTTTTGTACTTCTCCATAGAATGGTTTGACATATAAAAAACACCAAGAGATCTCTATAAATAGAAGATGTTTATGAATTGTAAAAGCATGAAATTTTTTATAACTCTAACTTGAACGTTTATAGTTAAACAAATTAACTTCTTTTTATATCTTGACGTCGTCATTCCCTCATCCTCATTGTTACATTAGCTTTTTTATATGTCTGCTTTATATCTACTACCTTGTAATTCTTTGATTTAGTCAATAATAATAAATTGAAAAGCAATACTTGTGTTTTGTTCATCTTGTTTTACCAAACTTGATACTAACATATTTGACAAACAAATTAAAATTAGTGTATGACTAAGTCTAACTCATAGTTAACAACCGACTTATCCAACAGCTTTAAGATTTAACCATATATTCATTGATTGATTAAAAGGAGTTGCTCGAAATTGTTGCAAATGATTAATCTGAGCAAAATGGCAAAATATGGCAATTAACTTTTTGCAAGGACCACAAACCAAAAGTCCTAGCTCACTTTCATAGGACGAAAAAAATTACAGAATTTAACATGGCCCAAACAAATTTTTGATTGACCCCCCAACTTTTATTAGCCCAATATCTGCAGCCTTTTACCTTTTTTTTTTTAAATATAACTTTAACTTTTACTAAAGTTGGAACATAACTGGTTAGTGTGGTTACATACATATGCTTCCAATTGTGAAGGAGTTAAACCTATAAAACAACTTGAATTGATTTCACATCGGTCTGTTTGGGTTTTTACGTTTAAGACACTATTATAAAACTCATAACTATTAACTACATAAATATAAAGATGAGTTATATTAGATTCGAAACTCAATCGATTATGGATCGTGTATCAATCTTTATCTTATATAATAGATGAACCTTTTTTTATAAATCTTAAATTACAATTTTGAACTAACTAAATTACTTTTTTTTTTTATTTACTAACTTAAACATCTCTACAGACTATATCAATAATGGATCGAGATCCTTTAAAGTTGGATCAACTTCATAGGTGAAGTTGGTAAGATCTCAACTTTTGAATTTAAATCAAAGGTTAAGATTCAAATATGACAGTTGAATCTTAACCCTATGTTTCAATCCAAAGGTTTAAAATTGTCCAACTTCACCTATGAAGTT
>JANDBE010000039.1:17109332-17119552 GCA_024320915.1 Erigeron philadelphicus
TTCCAATTAAGGAGGTGGTATGATGAGAAAGGCTATTTAAGATCCGCTTAGTGCGGGACCCTTTCGTTGTGCGATTAGCACACATCATACGCGTTTGAGGTAAAATTCACTTGTCAAAAAAAAAAAGTTATAATTATTATTTTATTATTAGGGATGATACTAAAAGTAGAATAATCTCGTTATATTCCCCAACCCATGGTTTGAAGATAGTTGATTAAATTTCTTCCTGGCTTTGATATTTGTCTACAAATTGTATGTTACTTATAACTTTTTTCTTTTTCTTTTTTTAATTCTAAGTTTTTCTAAAAAACTTTATTTCTGTTGCATTTTTATAGTAGGGGTTTTTAAAAAAATAATTAACTACTACTACTACTACTATGTGATATTATTATTATAAGTTTTGTGGGACTTTAAATTGAAAAGGACAAAGAATATTAGCTCGGAAGATGATAAAACACCTACCAATATTTAACAGCATGGGCCTTTTGATTTGACGTAATGATAATAATTAATCAAATTCTGGTGAACTAATATAATTCAAAGAAAACAGACATGCTTAGCTAGAACAAAGTAATTACTAGTGATTTAATAAATTAAGCATGAACATGTGTCGTTTTTTTTTTGTAAAGCTGTTATTACTAGAATTAACGTTATATACTTATATTACTTATTTACTCCCTAAGTCGGCGTTGAAAGAAACAATGATGAATTCTTACGATATGAGATATCGGTTTAAGATATTAAAGTGATATGATTAATTAGTTCTATCTCTATATGAGCCTTTAATCACGTAAAAAATTATGATACACGAAATAAATATTTACAGTTTAAAACCTGCATATGAGTTTTAGCGCGATATATGTGATCTCTCTTGTTAAGAAAGTGCTATGAAAGACTAACATATGTTTATCAATCACATTTTCAAAATTACAATGTAATATTAGATTTTGAATAAACTAAACTTTAGCAAAAACGTCCGAATCTTGTAAACATATACCTTACAATGCGGCGGTTGTTGTGACGGCGACGACGGTGTGATGATGAGAGCGATTGTTGGTGGTGGAGACGATGTAATGATTTATAGTGTAATATCATTAATGTTAAGAGTAATATATGTGGAAATATTTTAAGGGGTATCATGTGAAAATATTACATGTTTTTTAACACTTACAAAAATAAATTGTTATTTTTTATAATATAATATAGATAAATAAAAAAATATATTCAAAATGTTTAGTTAATATAATTTATCATCATATTATAATGGTTGTGAAATAACATGGTGTTTAAACTATTACAAAAACCAATCTAATTAAAAGAACAAACAAAACAAAAAAAAATACTCCGACTAATTTTCAGCAAAATTTAAAGATAAAATTGTAATAAGAGAAACTTTATTACGTGGGTTTTACTTATTTGCAGTCACGTCCTCTTTCCTGCTCATCTAGACTTCAGATTCTTGGATTACACACACTCTGACTTTCATACAAAAAGAACTGAACTGTGTGTGTTTTTTGTGTGTGTGTGTGTGTGTTTTTTGTGTGTGTAAGTGAGAAACAGAAAAAAACTGAAAGATGGTGACATCACTCTCACTCTTCTTCTTCTTCCTCATTGTTTTCATTTCATCTTTCACACCTTCTCACCAAGGTTAGTTGTCCCCATTATTATAATACAGTATATAATATTTAATTATATATATATGTGGTTCTATTTTTATTGGATTTAGATAGATTTGGATTTAATTTATATTCTTACTTACATTTTAATGTAATGTAAATCAATACATAGGAATTTATTAGTAATGTAAAGAATACTAAAATTGAATAATGTTTGTCTCAATTTCAACTTCCATACATATATTGCCCTGCAAATTGACTTCAAAAGAGTAATTAGGGCACATCATTTTAGCTGCAGATCACAATACTAATTGTGTTTGACTTACCTTTGACTAGACTTATCTCGTTTTGCTATCCAATTACCTTTTCCATCAGTTAACAAGTCTTTTTTAAGCTTGATACTTACACTAGTTTTTTAGGAGTTAGAAAAACAAGAGAAATTTTGATACCAGTTGACCCGTAGTAATAATCTTTGATGTTTGTAGATATATTCCTACTTAAAATGAGCATTGAGGTTTTGCTTTATGGACTTGAATGTCTTGTCTGTGATTTTTACTTTTAGCTTTTGGATTTTGATTAATGCAGCACCGTATGCATTAAGAATAAGTTGTGGAGCTCGGAATGATGTTCACACTGCACCAACGAATACGTTATGGTATAGAGATTTTGGATATAGTGGAGGGTACTTTACTAATGCCACCCGTCCAAGTTTTATCACTCCTCCACTTTCTACACTTCGTTATTTTCCTTTGTCTGAGGGTCCTGAAAATTGCTATCATATAGATAGGGTGCCTCATGGACACTATTCTGTTAGGATCTTTTTTGGGTTGATTAGAGATCCTACTTTTGATAATGAGCCTCTGTTTGATGTATCTGTGGAAGGTACGTTAGTTTACTCGTTGACTTCGGGTTGGAGTAACCATGATGATGAGCAGGCTTTTGTTGAGGCACTTGTGTTTCTTGATGATGGGACAGCCTCTATTTGTTTCCACAGCACGGGTCATGGAGATCCAGCTGTGCTTTCGATTGAAATTCTTCAAGTTGGGAATAATGCGTACAACTTTGGACCTAGGTGGGGTAAAGGAACGATTTTAAGAACTCATAAAAGACTAAGTTGTGGAGCTACGAAGCCGAAATTTGATGTAGATTACAGTGGGAATCACTGGGGCGGAGACAGGTTCTGGAATTCCATTACTACTTTTGGCCAGAGTTCTGATAAAGCTATAACCACAACAAAGAGCATCAAGTTATCGCCCAACGTACCAAACTATTACCCGGAAGCTCTTTATCAAACTGGACTTGTTAGTACTGATAATCAGCCTGATCTAACATACACAATGGATGTGGATCCAAATAGAAATTACTCCATTTGGCTGCACTTTGCAGAGATTGATCCTTTAGTCACAGGGGAGGGACAGCGGGTGTTTGACATTTTAATAAATGGTGATATTCTATTTGAAGAAATTGATATTGTTAAAATGAGTGGAGGTATAAATAGTGCTCTTGTCCTGAACACGACGGTTGCTGTTAGTGGGAGGAGTTTGACAATAACATTGCAACCTGTAAAAGGCAGTCATACCATAATCAGTGCCATTGAGATCTTTGAAATTGTCAATGCCGAGGCCAAAACTTTAATAGAGGAAGGTAACTAGTTTCTCATATTTGTTGTTGAGTTATTGATATTTACGCAAGTACTAGACTTAAGATTTCCGGAAATAATTCTTATGATATGAACTTCCTTTTTCTGTAGTAAGAGCTCTACATAAACTGAAGAGTGCATTGGGTCTTCCTCTTCGTTTTGGTTGGAATGGTGATCCATGTGTTCCACAGCAGCGCCCGTGGAGTGGAGTAGATTGTCAATTTGATAGTGCTAAAGTCAAATGGTTCATTGATGGACTGTAAGCTCTTCTTATGTCTTCACTCAATGTTCTGCCAATATGATTTCTCATATTGATATGTGTCAAAATCTGCAACAATGTAAAGTTTATTACTCTGTTTTTACTTTGTGGTCATCAGAGGTCTTGACAACCAAGGTTTAAGAGGATCTTTGCCTGATGACATATCCAAGCTAAGTCATCTGCAACATATGTAAGTTTAATTGGAATCATCCAAACGCGTAATTCGATATTAAATGTTAAATATAGATTCTTTTGCTTTTCTTTTAATTCTGTTTAAAGATCCTCCTAACATTCTATCATATTTGTTGGGCATTTGCAGGAACCTGAGTGAGAATAGCATCCAGGGGCACATTCCTTCTTCATTAGGAAATATTGCTAGTCTAGAAGTACTGTAAGTATAATTTACTAAAATTTCCTTGACTTTCTTGTGCTCTTCGTGAAACTGTTATTGTGCCAAGTATTCCTGTGTAAGCTACTTGTTGTCTGAACCTAAATATGCAATGCAGGGACCTTTCATACAATTTCTTCAACGGATCTATTCCTGAAAGCCTTGGAGGTCTGACATCAGTTCGAATACTGTAAGATGCTTCCTCTTTTCCCGTGATTTCTACAGGCAATACCATCTATATATATGCATATAATTATATATGAAGTATACTCTGGAGATTGTGCTATAGGTCTGACACTAGACCTGCAGTTTCATTATTTGTATCCTCGGATTTATATGTTTCAGCTGCCAGTGTGGGGTTAGCCCACTTGGTAGAGGCCTTCCCTCTTGGAGTAAAGACCAAGGTTCAATCCTTGTTAATCGGGTAGTTGAGAATTATTTGATGTATTTACTATTTAGAAGTAGGTTTTTTGCTGTTCAAAAAAAAATGTTGCAGCTGTAGATGTTGGTACCTCAATATTATCAATGCTAGCAAATTGTAGTATTTCTATATGACTTAAATAGGAATCTTCGTGCTATAATGCTATTTGATGATAGCTGTGGTGCATGATGTTGCAGGAATCTTAATGGCAACTCTCTCTCTGGGAAAGTCCCAGCTGCATTAGGAGGAAGGCTTTTGCATAGAGCAAGTTTCAAGTATGATTTCAGTTCTGACTAATAGTTTAGAGTTGGCAAATTTGGTGGGTTGGGTAACAAGTCAAAGTGGGTTTGTGTCAAAGCCGAATAAGCTCCGTTGAAGAGGATTGGGCTACGTTATGCTGACCTTAAAATGCTACAGATGTAATCTTTTATCCATCTATTTTCGGTTTTATAAATAAATAGATTGGTAAACAAAGATAAAAGAAACTATGAGTATATGATTAGAAAACTATCCAAACTTTCTAATAAAGTGCTTTAGAAGGTTTAATTCAGTTGAAAACACCATGAATGCCTTAAATGAATGACTCTTTTGACCTATTTCCCTTTCAGGTAAATCCTTAGTTGTTGCGCAAACAAAAGCATCAACAAGTGGGAACTTGATATAATAAAATCATATTCCTCCATTTAAATGACACAGTATTTGCAAAGCCTTTTTCTATTATATCTTACCAGCTATCATTAGTCCCATTATCAATATATCAGACTCAACAAACTAAATTTCACTTGTCTTCTAAAATGTGTTGTCTAAAACATATGAAGTGGCACATGATCTCCAGTAATGTACAACGCTAATAAACATGCTTATGGAAGCAAGTGACGAATAAGTTTCTGACATATGATGTATATTGGTTGAAATGCAATTTTTAAATATCATGTGTTAAGTTTTTAATGAACAATTGGGTTTTTTGGACCCGTTGGGTATCCCCATTCCCGGAACTGTCCTCAGTTTTTATATTTAGTGAATCCTCATCTCTGTCCTCGTCCCCCCATTCAACTCAGAGATTCTTTCAAATTGAGTTTGGATATCAGGTTCAGGAATGAAATTTTTTGGCTCCCTACATTGGAAGATAAAGTATAAGTTATAACCCAAATCCACCTGCTTATTAGTGAATGGCTGTTATTGCTTGCTCCAATAACGCTACTTTAGCTATAGACTATGATACACCTGAAGAACCCATCATACTATGAATTTTAACTGCAATACCGTTATGTATTATGATCTTAGTCTCTTAAAAGAGTCTGCTGAGACTTTGTTTGTGGACATGTGCAGCTTTACTGATAATAGAGGTCTTTGTGGGATACCTGGACTACCAACTTGCGGGCCTCACCTTTCTGCTGGTGCAAAGATTGGGATCGCCTTAGGTGCATGTGTAGGGCTTCTTCTAATTGCCACTTGCTTGACATGTTGGTGGAAAAGGCGCCAGAACATCCTTCGAACTCAGCAAATTGCAGGTACTAATGATGTAGTATTTACTATTTAGCTTCTTGAATTTTTCTCCTATAAATGGAGAAGAGTAAGTTTTTACATCTGTGATTGCTAATACTTGACCCCTTAAGAGATGATAACCACACAAATCATAGTGTATCCCATTGCAACGATTTCTAGTTAGAGATCTTTAGTATTAACTTGCAACATCTCATGGACGTAGTGGTCGTCAATAGTAAAACTTGTGCCAATCTACATATAGAGTCGGTTTGTCATGGATTGGGAGTAACAAAAAAATTGTTGCCTTAGCATACCGCTGCTTCCTCCATCCCCTATGCAAAATTCCTTTTAGGAATATTCCAAAAACTAAAGGTTGCAATTTTACATATAGACTATTCAATGAGGTTTAAGCTTTTGACCAAAAGGTATAAACTGTAATCAGGTGAAACTGGTTGAATGTCGCCCAAAGTGTATTTATAATAGAACCTCCTAAATCATTTTGTATGAAAATGTAGATATATCATCGGCAACACTTAGTTTTATGAAAGCATTAAGTTGGCCGTTTCTTTTATAGAAATTATGTGATTTTATATTTATTATCTTTAAGACACTAGTTGTTTATAGAATTTTAAGCTGTAGGAACAAAGATATTTTTGGGTTAACTTGACACAAGGTGTATAGACAAACATTTGTTTTGGGTCAACTCGACCCACCCTGTTTTGGCCCGTACAAATAGTAATCGTTTTGACCTTTTACCATCCCTGCCCCTTTTGCCACCTGTACCTAAAATGAATACAACTTTTCTTGCCATTAATTACCTCATTTTAATCAAAAATTACACTCTACCCGTCAATAATGAAAAAAGGTGCTGATAGCAATTTTTGTCCATATTTTTTCTCATTTTCTTCTTATGGAGTATTTAGATGTCCCATTGATACTTGAAGAAGTTCGATTAAAGTATATCCTGAAATGTCATATTTATTTCTTTATGGACCGAGTATTTTAGAGTTACTTTGTCTAATCATTTATCTTTGTATACGTTTTTTATATAATAAACAGCAAGAGGCGCTCCTTACGCAAAAGCAAGAACTCAATTCACCCGCGATGTTCAATTATCAAGACATAACAATGGTCATGACAATGCTAGAACTGCAGCGGAAAATGGGCCTATTCTACTGTCTTGATCACAACTGTCCATCCTACTACTAAAGCTGAAAAATTAATCATCCCCAGAAAGCATATACATACACACATTACCACTGTAAGCATGTTGATGTTACGAGTTATCTTGGTTTATTTGGTTGATTTTCTTTAGTGAGGTTGGCTTTTTCAACCCTGGAAAGTTGTAGTTGGAGCAAATAGCTACTCTAGGGTTCTCCATTGGGGTGTTAACAGGGTATTAATGAAGAAGATTGTATATTATCACTTTGTTTTTTGTTTAGTAATGTGGTATGAGAAGGTAGTAAGAATAGATCTAAAGCTTATACGTTCTACAATACCAACTCTGATTAACATGTTGTGGTTACACTTCATTGCAAGTATCAGGTCAAAGGAAAGCCACAACCTTCCTTTAATTTCAAGGATAATATGGCCCATATCATATATATCGGTCCTTGATACAAAAAATACAGGCCTTTGCAAAATGAAATGAAAATTTTGAGTAAAGATAAATTGATATATAAACACATAGAGATGAACTTTGTAAGTTAGAATGAGATACTGTGTACACTAAACACCATGATAAAAGCATGAAGATGTTGCATAGTTTGATGAGGAAACAAGACATGGACTTCACAAGACCCCATCATGCTTCCATACAAACATGGCCCTATCAAACTTTCATTCACACATTGGTTATGACTTTTTAGGTTTTACACTCCTCAAAAAGCAACTTTTATACAAAAACATTTTCCCCTCAATTTCCAATACTTGCTTTATATTGGTCCCCTTCACACTTCTCTATCTCAACCACTTATTGTTTGCCTTTTAAAACCATGTAATGAAAAAGGAAGCAAAAGCTAAAGGTTAGGATTTTGAGAAACTGGCCACCTACTTTACTCTCTGTTTTAACTTTTAACTAACATATTATACGCAAATAATATGTAGATTTTACAAATGGTTCAGCAAAGTTTTAAACCTTTATTGACGTATCCTTAACACATATGTATACAAAGATTATGCCATATTTGAAGTTCTAAAGTAACACGAGCTATTCATAAAAATGCCGGTCTAGGTTTTTGTAAGGTATATGTTCGTATGTATGTGTATTTGCATGAGTTAAGGGATGGAAAACCATCTTTTTGTCGATATCAGTATAGCTTTTTGCTTTTCAATTTGCACTTATAGATATCGAAATTGAAACAAGATTGCGCGTAAACATCATGTTACACTTCAACAATATATCACGAGCAAAATAGTAATTACGTACCCCCTTTGTTTTCGATTTTGTATCCACCATATGTAATCTGTTATGAAGGATCTTATCTGGAATGCAGTATGTAATGCAAAAAATAAAAATAAAGAAAAATGTCAAAGGAAATTATTACTCAATAATCCAAACTTGGAGAAATAATGAGTAGGCACTACTATTGTGTACAAAAATACAAATAACAAATGCTTGAAGATATATTCATAGTAGTAATAATCGCATTGAAAGATCACTATGATTTTTTAAAATCTTTTCAAGAACTTTAGCTTAATTTAAATTAAAACTCCGAATAGGTTAAAAGCTTTGTTTGAATGCAACTTGTATTTGAAAGAAAAGACTCCAAAATGAACAGTAGCGTTTCAGAAGCTTTAGCTTTTCGATGAAGTTTTTAATTTATAAAAGCCACACAAATACTTTTTGAAATTGTTGCTATAATTACCATGCCAAACACTTTTAAAAATTATAAGATACGGCTTATAGCTTCAATTAAAAGTTACAGTTATTTTTACCAAACATACTCTAAATGCTTTAACTATAACGCCTTTCTATTTTTATAATCTATATTAGTACATACATGAATCAAAAGGATTGGTATAACATTATATACCGTAAAGGTGTAAAAAGAACATTTTGTGGTGACCAACCAAAAAAGGCACTTGATTGAATAAAGACATATACCTTTGCTCAGTTGCGATCCTCGATCTCATGTTCAATTGTACATGATAGACCACGTTAGCCAATTGGAAAACAAATATATTACAAATATATCCATTTCTAATAAAAATCGAGGAACCATTTTTTTTACTTTACACTCGTGACATTTTCCTTTTTTTTTACTAAGAACGGAACATTTTCCAATGTTACCTATGTGTTTGTCGAGGTCATCCTTTTGAGCGTCATTATTCTTGTGCAAGCGAGGGACGAATCAGTTGAGAAACACTATGGAGTCACGCTCTTGCTCGCAACCTGGAACGTCATCTATGTGCCATCCTAGAACGGTCCCATCGAGAAACACTTATTGAAGTCATGTTCATACTTCTATTTTTATTTTAGCAATTCACCTTATAGGACGGCTGGAGTATATTGTTATTTTGTTTGTATGAACTTTGGTGTAAATCATATTTTTGGAAAACTAAGTGATGAAAACCTTCTCTAAATTAAGCTTTGAGTAATAAAAATTGTGTTCATTATACGATTTGAATTAAAGATGACATATGTTGAGGTTCGATAGATATGGCTCCGATTTCAAAACGCCTAAGAAAACGAAAGAACTATATATGTGGAATAGTCATTAATATCAAAATCCATATGCTACCAAAAGATGCTTACCGTTACACGTTTTCGAGTTAGCATTTAATACATAGAATTTGACAAGTGATAAATGGAATAGGGATGAACGAATTTGGAGTTTTTATCCAAGATAAAATCATTTACTAAATTGGTATAGTTTTAAAATTATTTACCAAACTAATATATTTATTTGTTTGTTTTTGTATTTCATTTTCATTTTCAGTTGAAGGCTTCAAATATTAACAATATTGTTTTCATATATGCATAAAAGGGAACAATACGAATTAAGCAATGATTGATGAAGATACTAACTTAACTCAATCTTGTTGCCCATACAAAGAAATTTCCTTAACATCTCGATCTTTATAAAACTAATTTAAGACTCACGAGTAGGGCTGCCAACGAGCCGAGCTTTTATCGAGCAACTCGAGCTCGACTCGATCGAGTCGAACTATTATCGAGCTCGAGCTCGAGCCCTAAATTCAGGCTCGAAATAATCATCGAGTCGAGCTCGAGCTTTACATAGCTCGGCTCGAATACTAATCGAGCTTTTCGAGCTTTCCATATATTATGTATATATTTATATATATAATTTCTAAATCGTAAATTTCTAATTTTACAAGGGCTATTTGTATAAATTTTGTTATAAGTGATATATACTTTCGAGCTTTTCGAGCCGAGCTCGAGTCATGTT
>JANDBE010000039.1:17354333-17364348 GCA_024320915.1 Erigeron philadelphicus
AAAAAAAAAAAATTAATCCAAAAAATAAGTTAGAAAAAATAAAGATAAAAGCTCGATCAAAAATGAAATAAAAAACAAATAGAAAAAAAATTAATTGGCTAAAGAATAAAGACCGATCACCTAAAAAAAAACAGGAAAAAAACACGCTTATCTAGGTTTATCATTAAGAAAAACCAAGCTCTTAAATCGATGTAAAACGTTAATAAAAAAGAGAAAAAAAAATTCAAACGCACAATTACAAATTTTATTACAAGCTTGTCACTTAACCTAAAAGGTCAAACCAATGCACAATCAGTCGATGCTAATGGGGTCGGTTTGAATAACCAAATAACCAATGAGCAAACCACTAGGTTAAACCCTAGTGGCCAGAGGTATTTTTCTTAATCCATTATGTGGGCCCCGAGTGAGTTTTACCGAGGTCTCAGGTTCGAGCCTGAGGTTTCTCACCGACGGTATTTTTTCATAAAGGTGGTGTCTCACATCATACCCGCGAATGTATCTTCAGAATGCGAGTTCGACTGTTAACATTAACCTGTAAAAGAAAAATAACCAATGAGCAACATCAATTGACGTCTCAACTGAAATCCCATTAGGAATTTGGGAGGGGTGTTGTTGAATTTGTTTTTTATTTCATTTTTTCATACTTCATTTTATCTTAACAGAAATCACATAACGGGTTTGAAATTAGCCGAGTTAAATTGCTTAATTTTGAAAGTCAACCAAAACTGTATGTACGCAAACTTTTCTTCTTTCTCCTACTCGTTTTTTTCTATAGCTTTTCTTTAGAAGACCACTTCCACTCTCCCAATCTTCCTTCTCAAGTAAACAAAACAAATCCAAATTATAAAAGAAAAAAACGTTGCAGTTCACCTGATTTCCATCTATCTATAAATGATCAGCTACTTGTAAAATTACAAACATACTATACATTTCTGTAAAATCTCATTTTTAGAATATTCTCAAACAGTTGGTGTGCACATCATTTCTGATAGATCAGAAGATAGATATCTAATCGGGAATGGTTTTACCGTTGGTGAAACTTGGAACGTTATTATTGAAAACAGTAAGTAAACCAATTGCGAACAGGCTCAAACAACAGGCTGCCTATCACCCCAAATTTCGTACCAAAATCATCAGTCTCGCTCAGGTACCCCTTATTTTTATCATTCATCCATTTCTCTTTGTGTGTGTATATATAATATAATATATATCTGTGTGTGTGTGTGTGTTGTTGCTGGATTTGCGCAAATCGCTTTCTGAAACCCCACCTTTTATACCAGGGGGATTTGATTGCTTAAGAGTAAGGGGCTGTTTGTTTGGGTTGATCTTATTTACATTTTGGCTTAAAACCGCGTAATTTTGGACTTGTGATTTGTATTTGAAAATTAAGTTCATAAGTCCAAAAATAAGCCATAGAATTGGGGCTTATTAAACTTAAGCCAACCTCGATTACGCTTGAAAATGAGATAAACCAAACACTCTCGTAAGTGATTGGTGCTATTGGCACTATCTTTAGGACTTTGAACTATTTGGATCGGGAATTCAGTGACTTATACGGGGTGTACATTACGTTCCTCTTGTCATATTTGTACATCTAACTTATATTCCTTAATTACGCTAAAATGGGGTTCTAGTACAAAGGGTGGGTCCCTTGTTTTAAAGCAAAACGTTGCCTTATCATAGGGCTGCGACAATGTTACCTGGTCATGTACACATTAACTTGAGAGAATGATGATCCGTAATTGTTTGTTTGATTGAATATGTGGTTGTATTCCTGATTGTTTTGTTGGAGGTGAATAGGTTTTGTTTTAGCATTAGGGGCTATGGATCTTTTGTCTTGGTTGGGGTTTATCATTTTAAATTTGTCAGTTTTAGTATCTCCATTACATTGCAAAATTGGGTTGCACGGAAAAGTAGTTGAGGTTTTGAGGTTTTAAAGCTGTGCATTCCTTCAGGTATTTAGTGACAAAGATAACTATATGGGGGCTTAAGAAAAAAGTGGATAGATGACATCTAAATTACCAACATTATGGACATATCTTAATGGTTGAGGTACAAGCATTGTGATACCTTTTTGAAATAAAGGAGCTTACAACAATATCTAATCCGTGGGGTATGAGGGAGATGGGATGTAGTTAGTCATACATCTATCTGAGACTAGAGATATTGCTTTAAGTTGAAATTAAGTAACATGTGCCCTGAAATGCATATTTGTTGATCTTATATATGGCAGAAATTTGTCCTTATAACAACTAAGGATTTATATTACCTTGTGGCCTACTTCCTACAGACACATAATAAGTACTCGCTAGTATACTATATATTACTAGTTCATGTATCCGTGTACTGCAGGGTTTTTATTATTATGAACTTATATATAAGATATATTGAGAAGTGATCACTGAAACTTGATTGATTTTACCTTTTTACCGATACTGATGAGATTGTTTATAGCTCATCATTCTTACACAATACCTTAATCATATGCCTCTTCACAGCTTCCATGTAGTTGTTTAATCTTAAAACAAACAAACTCGTTCTAAAAACATTTTTTATACCATAAATTTTATAATTGGTTTATTTGGTAGCAATACAAAGATGACGAAGATTCTATTTCTTAGCAACCTGGGTATCATAACACCGACATAGAAATACCCAGAAGGTGAGCTCTTAATGAATAATAGTCGTAGCAAGTTCTGCTGTCGCAATATGAAACTGTTTATTTCCACTGAAATGGTAACAAAGTGAGAGGCTAATTAGAACTTGATGTCATACCAGTCTTAGATGGCATTCAAAGTGATAGAGCTCACATACTTTCACATCATATATTCAAATTTATGATTCTTGGGTAACCACATGGATACATAATTCAGGCTTACTAAGTAATGAAGGTCGCATCAAGTCAAAGCAATTACTTCAGTGGTTTAATTTTTCCCAAATCATGTTTTTAATGTTTAAAACATCTATGTCAATATGTTTACACTAATGTTTGACACACTACTTAATTATAAAATACGTTGTGGATGAAAAAGTGTTTCAGAAATTCTAACTCAACTCACCAAATTCGACTAATCTACCTATGAGCGGGTCGACATAGATTGTGTAAAATTTTTAATGCGTCAAATAACTCAAACAGTTGGATGAAAAGAATTAGAAAAGGAACCGGGCCAATTGGGTCGGAAGTCCCCCAAAGTGTATGAGTATCCACAACCTACTAAATCATTGTATTGAACTATAGAGGTGAAAGAGAGATGATAAGCTCCTGGGCTTTAAGCTAAAAAACCATAAGTTAGCAACCAAAATGAATAAGCAAAGGAACCGGGTCAATTAGGTCGGAAGTCTCCCGATTCCCGAAGTGTATCCAGCCTACTAAATCATTTTATTGAACTATAGAGGTGAAAGAGAGATGATAAGCTCCTGGAATTTAATCTAAAAACCGATAAGTTAGCAACCAAAATGAATAAGCAAAGGAACCGGGTCAATCAGGTCGGAAGTCTCCCGAAGTGTATCCGTAGTGTCCTCAGCTTACTAAATTATTTTGTTGAACTTTAGAGGTGAAAGATTTAATAAGTTCCTGGGATTTAAGCTAACAAACCATGTTGGAAAAGTTCTAAATATTATTCATGTTTCTGCTCTTGTCTTCAGTTGCAAATGCATTACCAATTTGGACAATATTCTCATATGCTCCTGTTTTTCTTGTTAGCCTGCACATCATATACTACAAAACTTTTACATGTTGAATATGTTTTATAAGTTTCTTAATATTTTTAAATCTATTAAACGTAAATTCTAGTATTACTCGGGAGTTGGGATAGTACCGTCTTAAGTTCGAGTACAGTTTCTTTTCGTTAAAAGGCCGTCACCCCTGTTAACTTGTTATTACCTCCCAAATAAGAATAGGCAGCATGGCAGCATACGAGTTTATTTAAATATTTACACAGTAAATGCTCTCACGGGCCCCCCCATAAGGCCATAAATGATAAGGAGAACCCGTGATGTAGGAAATGAATCAAGTGAGTGACTGGATAGGCCCAGACCACCCAACAACAATCAAAATAGCAAACTAGACAATAAAAGTAAAGCAAAGCTAGTAGTAATCTCGTGATCCACATGAACTCAGCAGTATCACCTTCATCAAGTTCCATCTTCTTCAACTTTAACTTCATCGCTATCAAAATCATCCTCTAAATCATCATTATCAGGAACAATAGGCTTCACTGAGGTAATACTAACCTCATCTGTGTTACTCTGAGAAAGTGCATCATACTGGTTCCGGATGTCAACAACAGGTTTAGGAGGAGTAACCTGTGTGTCTCGACGAGATTCTGGAACAACAGGAGAAGATGTATGAGTCTGGCAAGGTCTCTGAGAGGCTAGACCAGTAGGAAATCTATCTGGATTCGAGTGTGTAACTGGATCCTGACTGGCTGAGATGACTCTGTAAATGCTGAAGTGTCTGGAATGGTCATCGGGTCCTTACCTTTTGAGTTGGTAGGCCCCTCAGGTCTCTTAAATGCAACTTGGGCCTTTTTGGCCCTTTTTTTAGTACAGTTTCAGTTAACACAGAAGCAACAATCTCACGGTTCATCTATTTTAATTCATTATGCAAAAAAAGTATCTTAATTTCATGTGGTTTATGGTTTCTGCATACGTATGGAACTCTAGACAACAACACGTCATTTTTTTCCTGAAAAATTGACAACACATAGTTGCCAGCCTTTGTTTACCTAAATATTCACAAACATCTTTTTAGCTCTCTGACTTGTTACGTGTGCTTTAATGAAACCGGCTATCATAACATATAAGTCCGATTTTTATTGCTATGCAAGTTCATGTATCTCTCGTAGTAGCGACTCACTCCATATTTTGAACAATACATCACTGATCCAAATTTTGTCTTTGTAGCTTTGTAGGTGTATCATTCTCGCAAAACATAGTTTTTTTTATTGATAGATGCTCCTTATCAGTTATCATCATGATAAATATTTTCTTGAATGAAAGAATTTGCTAAACTTGTTTGGATTTTATAGGCTGATTGCCTGATTTACAAAGATGGTTTAAGTGCTAGGGATCATAATTTGGAACCTTGTTTTAGTGCAGCGAGATCTTAATTCTAGAATCTTGTGTTCATTGATTGGATGATGATTATATGATTTTATAATGCCACACTTAGTTTGTGTTTGGTATACTCTGTCTCTGTAAGTCCCTTTAAAAAATTAGTTTCTTGCACTTTTTTGAAGAAGTAATGGGCATGCAATTTGTAGATGCTTGATCTGTTTTTCATAAGTGACCTAACAAAAGTACCCTCTATAGCAAACTCAGTGTTGCAAGGTCCACTTTAGGAAGGGCAAATTTCACGTAATATGAATGTACATTTGGTCAAGTTTTATTACTGGGAACATACTATAAAATCAATGTTTGATGATGATATGAATCAGGGCCGTAAGAAGAATATGGGCCTAATGGCCCAGGTGTTTAGGGCCGGTTAAGATTATTATTATTATTATTAGTAGTAGTAGTAGTAGTAACTTGGTGAACAAGTTAGGTTAGAAGTGTCTTATTTAAATAAGGCCATAGGCCACGGTTCTGGGTATGGAAGAGTATTATTAATTGTTCTTAGGAACTTAGGGCCGCTGGGGCATTAATCCAGATTATCTTGTCTTGTTCTTTCTAGATTTTCTATTCTATTCTTATCAATCTGCTGTCTGTTGCTATTTTCGGGTTTGATTCATATCTATTGGTATCAGAGCCAGCCCTAACTTTGATACGAACCCATCCCATAATAGGCTTGTATCATGCCACAAGCTAGGTGTAGAACTCACTCCAAAAAGCTAGCTCAAAGAAGGAGGGGACACCTAGGCTTGTAAACCACCAACCAATGCCATACTTGGCCGATGTGGGATCGTAACTGATGACCTATCAAAGGGTGAGGTTTGTGGTAACAGTAATAGTTGGTATGTTGACGGTTAACAAAGACATTGGTATATCAGGACCTGATTGTTTGTTTACTGTTAAGACAGGCCTTTAACGTGTGTTTCAAAAAAAAAAAAGTTTTGTACTACAGATATTGTTGTAAACAGGTTTTTTTACATGCAGTTTCTAGTTTAGGAATGAGAAATAAATTAGACTAACTACTTATTA
This sequence comes from Erigeron philadelphicus, assembly GCA_024320915.1. Lineage (NCBI taxonomy): Eukaryota > Viridiplantae > Streptophyta > Magnoliopsida > Asterales > Asteraceae > Erigeron > Erigeron philadelphicus. The sequence goes on from JANDBE010000039.1 coordinate 17,360,475, forward strand.
ACAGTCAGTTAAAGAGTTTGATGAGCTTATATCATCTTCTTAAAGGTCGATTTTGGCCACCTGCCCCCCTAAAAAGCGACTTGGTGGGAACATCGCCCAGGCTCGAATCCCTGCAAAAGCATATACAACGAGCCAAGGTTTCTAGGGTCTCACCGCCAGGCAAGGTTGCAGGTTCGCTAGCTTGAGAGGAAAATTCCTCTACGGGACTAAGGGGTTCCTGGGCATTCACCCTTTTTTTATGTTGGTTCCATTATTTTTCTCCATTTGTCCCGTACTTTTGAAGTTTTTAGCCCCCAACTCTGTCCCTTAGATTGGTCACACTATAGCAACACCACAGATTACAGGTTTTTGCTATTTTGATCATTTAAAACTTCTCCATGGCTGTGCTGTTCTTGTAATTAGTATGTATGATAGTTAAACTGTTTCTTTAATTTTAATCTCCAGCTATCGTTGTTAACTTGTTGCCTCATCTTTTGTAATGGTACTTGGTAACTACTTTGTAGATCAAATTCCATTCTCACTACTGAATAATTGTGAATTTCTCTGCTGCAATATATTCGATCTTTAGATTTCTAAATAGATCAAGTTTAACTTATTTGTTTTCTTGGTCTTGTGTAATGGAACAGGCAAACCACCGGCTTACGACAAATATACAGAGAAGAATTTATGGGCATGCAACAGATGTTGAAATCCGCCCCCTGGATGAAGAGAAAGCTGTTCAGGCGGCTGGAGACCTTATTAGTGAACTCTTTGTCTTCTCGGTATACTGTTTTCTGCTAATATAGCTCAAACATATTAAACTTGTTGCTGTCTCATAATTTTACCACTGGCTAAAAAAGAGTTGCTCATAGCAGGAGGAACTAAAACGAAATGCCTCGAACTTGCAAATGTGGTGAATTTATGATGCAAAAATTTATAATATTTGGCCTTTAATACACAAACACTGATCGAATCATATGGATCGAGAAAGCCTACATACCATAGGAATACTACCTTCTCTTTTATACGAAGTGATTCAGATAGAACTTCATTTGAAAATTTATTACCAAATAGATAAATGTTGCATTTGAAAAGTACTATGTTTTAGAGAAATGGATAATCAAATATCGCCCAAGCATATGTTGCAGAGAATTTCCATGCCTTAAACTTACTGATCATTATATCTGTTCAACAAGTTAGACAATGATTTATCGTTAACCAACTTCTAGGATTTAATTATAGTAAATGCTTAGGAAGCTTTATACTATTTTTTATTTAAATTTTCTACTTATGTTGTGTAATTTCAAATAGGTAGCAACAGCCGCCCTCATTTTCGAAGTGCAAAGAAGTGCTAGATCAGAAGCTAAAAAAGAGGAAGCCCGCAGACAAGATCTTGAGGTAAAAGAGTTTTATTTCTTTCTATTAGAACTTGAAAGACAACATTAGTTTATTCTAAGCTGTTGCCACCTTAAAGTGTCACTTTACTTGATTAATCTGGTCTCATAGTTTCTTTTTTATAGAATCCAAGAACTTCATGGCTGTTAAATGTCCTTTGACCAACAACGGTCATATGCCCTTGACCCAGACTCTAATATTATGACCTGGGGACACTAGCTTGGCAGGCAAACACTTTTCGTAAACCGAGATCAGGCATGCCAGTAACATACTTCCATAATATACAATGTCGCATTTTAGCATGCTTTGTATAGTATTAGATCTATACTATCTGTTAGAAGCACTATTTTCGACCAGCCTTTTGCTTATTAATGGGGAAACTCGACTTTTGTTTTATCTGAAGATATTAATAAAGAAATCAGCTTAGAAGGAAGCGGATTAAACGAGGCAGAAGTCACCCAGAATGTATTTTTAATGCATAATCTCTGTTTAACATTATATTTAAAGCATTAAATTACTATTTGATGCACTATTAATCTAGAAAAGAAGTGTTTAAGGTTAACCCAACCTTCTATCAAAAGTAACTGTTGTGATTCGAACCTTTTTGACCCTTTGACCAACCCACCCAAGCTCCCACTCTGTCACCTGTACTATGTTTCTGGTAATCTGAGTTTTAGCTTCTTCTTTTTTTGCCTATCTGTATGGGCTTTAGGTCATGAGGCAACGAGATGAAGATTTAGCAAAAGAAGTGGAATGCCTCAAGCAAAAACTAGAAGAACTTGAGCAGCTTGCGAAAGGAAAAGGACTTGCAGGTGCGTTCAACTTCAAAAATACTAAAAGTCAAATTGCCAATTCAACCACTCCGGCTTGATCTGACCCTAGTAGTGTTTTTCACTAAAATCACATATGCTTAGTGCATATCATGGGTATTGATTAGTTCATTGAGATCTTTATCATGGAAAATTATCATTCTTGAGTGCAATATAGTGCTAAAAACTATTGATTTTTGACCCCTTATGTCCTCACTGTTCCATTTCCAAATAAAGGTTAATCTATATGTGTGGTAGTCAACCGAAAAGTTTACCAGTGTACAAGTTTATGGTATTGTACAATTTTTAAGTAAGTCGAAGATATTTCATTGGTTGATGTTGATTTCTTTAGCCTTATCGGTATTTGGGTATGATATGAAACTTACTATGACTTGATAATCTTGCATATGTTGGCTTATCTTTATTGAATATTGTTATGCTCGTGATCCTGATCTTTTGAGAAAGAACAATTATTTGGGTACAAGATGCTTATTGTTTTCAATAGTTGTTATACTCTTGAAAAACATTTGGTGCTTTCAAGACTTTTACATCTAAAATGGAGGATCAAGAATTGACTCCACAGAATCTAATGAATGGTAGTGGAAAGATGGGTGCCCCTTTATGCTTTTCTTCCTCTACTCTTCTTCACTTTTCTCTCCCTCATAAAGGTGTAAAACAAATGTGACACATTGAATTATGAATGATGTTTGTTTAAAATGATAAAGCTGTTTTTTGCATAAACACATAAAAAGTTTTTATTTTATGTTGTCTGTATTTTATCGTAAGACAAATCAATCAAATCTGTGAAAAGAGTGATTAAAATACGCAAAGATTGATGAAGTGATTAAAAAACACAAAGATTGATGAAAAATTAACTCATGATTCTAAATTTGTTCTTGTTAGTTTGTATGAACTTGATTGCTTTATAGGAATGTAAATGTATTGTTCGGCAACTAATGAAAACAGGACATTTCATCATAGAAATGCCGTGTCGGGTATGGAAGATTCGAATGATTTTTCATTTCACATTGGCAAAATTACGTATCATGACAAGGTTATCTGCACTTGCTAAACAAAGCTTCATTCTTTTGATGTTAAAATTTCTTACTATAACATTATATGACATGATGCAAGAATTGTATCTTTTGTGAAATGTACATGTGATTAATTGACCGACCAATATGGGCCATGTTATTACAAAAAAGGTATAACTGTATTGTATAAGGTGGGTGAAAGATGGTGGTAACCATAATGAAGTTTACTAGTACTTACCAAAAAGAGATGCAAGGAAGGAAGAATGGAATGAAATGAATAGAGAAGAATATGTACCAAACACTTTCTAGTTGGAGCAATTATTAAAGTGCACACACTTTCTATTATTGTCACAATCGAGTGATCATGCATTTTGATGGTGTAGAATACAATACAAGGTTAACACTCAAAATCTTAAGGATCCATTTAATATGGCGGAGCTACTTGAAAGCAAATGTTATCTACGGTTTTCTTTTAATATTTATAAAACTTTATATTTTTAATAGTATTTTTAAATGTCATATTGTCTAAAGTTAATTCGTCCACCAACAATATATAAATTCATATACGGCCATTCTACACTGTAACACCCCAATTATTTTAAGGTAAAAGAAATTAACCCATTTTTATAGTTTTGACATTAAATTAATTTCCTAGTA
>JANDBE010000039.1:17384884-17396959 GCA_024320915.1 Erigeron philadelphicus
GACCCAAAGCCTTACGATGCAATACGTGTAAGATGCTGGGAGTTATACATTCAGGATAAGTCGTAAGTTTTGTATACCTGCTTTACTTCTCCATCATCATTTTAAATTCGCTTTCATTACAAATCCTATGCTGCTTTTTAATCACAACGATATTAGGGATCAAGTCATGCTGGTCATACTATACCACTATCACAACAATGCTTCATTCAGTATTCTCAAAGAGCTTTTTATACTGCTTCATGCAGCTTCTCTAAGATTTTGACATGAAAGATCCTTTTCACTTGACAATATGTTGTACTTGGCCATTAACATTTTATACTCCCTATTTAGAAGTGAAAAAGAAAATAAAAGATACCAAGTATGACATAATACTAACTACTGAATTTCCTGAATCATATCAGTTTTGATGTGGATGACCATTAGAGGATACTGTTAAATTTTAACTGCTGAATTTCCTGAATGTTTATACATTTTTCGTGTTTGTTGATTACAGGAAGAATTGTCGGTGAATGTTACAAAACCGTGTTTTAGTTGTTAATCACCAGCTGCTAACAAATGAAGAAAAGAAGGCTGCGAATTTCTTTTTTTTTCCTAACTCATGTGTTCTTAAATTCTCTAAGTTGTTTTTGTACGTGGATTTATCACCCAAGGTTGATTCATTTTATGCTTAGTTACATTCATTTTACCACTTAAGGTTGATTCATAACTTATCGTAATTCATTTTGTATGTGGATTTATCATCAAAGTTGTTTTTTAATGTGGATTGCCCACTTACACTATTTTCGATAGTCACGACTTGAGATGTCGTGTCTATGGTACCCGCCCATGCTCGTATACTAAAACCCAAAACAAAACTTTGATAATTCCATTTCATTCCCATCAATGGCTTCTTCAATTCACCTTCTCCAAACCCATCTTTACATCTCTCCTTGTTCAAATCCCACCATTATTCTTTCATCCAAACAACCCTTCTTTTTCCTTCCCAGAAAACCACCAACCAAACACCCTCTTAAAACCCTCAAAATCCAAGCTACCTCCGGCCGACAACCACAGCCACCGTTGCCGGATACCCAGAAATACATTCTTGAAATCTTGGAAAATGATGATGTAAAGTCTTTACCTTGTGTTAGAACTTATGAGAATGATTTGGGCCGGTTGAGTGTTGTTGGAGGTGTTGATTTGGAGCAGGCTTTGACTGCGGCAGCCGCGGATGGCGGTGAGGCGGCGGAGGAGCATATTGTTAATGGGTTGGATGTTATGGTGGCTGAGACTGTTTTCCCAGGTCATTCTGATGAACATAGTACTATTTCTACTAGATTGGTTAGTCAATTTGTTTTTTCATGCTAAATTTTGAACCTTATATGTAGAATTTGTGTATGATATATATTAAATTTGTTCATTTCTGTTTATATTCCTCGAAAAAAACCGAAATTTAGTAGCTAAAAGGACATTTAACGAAATGTTGTTTCTTGTATTTTGAGTAATGAAGTATGTAAGTTATGCTAGCAACACTTTAGGAGGGTGAAATAGTTTAGTTTATGCGGTATATATCTGCCAAGCACGTCCTCGCGTATCTTTTAAATTTAGTTATGTCACCTATGCATACCCGAATTGCAGGAAGAGTTAAGGAATTATTATCTATACATGGGGAATGGCAGTTTATATGGTTGAATGAGGCATTCATGTAACTCTATTATTATTGTTTTGTGGAGTAGTCTGTAGCTTGATTATGAACTCATTAACTACATATCTTATATTGCAACTTTTGGACATGAGACACTCAAGTCTGAATGCAAAATGTGTTTGCAAAAAGAGTAGTATTGAGATTATGTGCTGAAATTTTTGTGGCGTTCCAGTGTGGAGCTTGTTTATGTTGAATTGAGCAACTATACCTATTGATCTTTGTCTTCCGTCGGGGCTCTTCATGTTGAACGGGTATATTATACATACCGATCTGATAATGTAGGAGTAGATGGTACTCGATGATATAAATGTTCGTCCCTTTGTCCCATGGAAGTTATAACATACGAGTATATGACATGATTAATGGTTTAAAAAATGCTTGACCTCTGGGAAGATACGAAGTGCACATTAGCCAAGAGGAACTAAATAGGGAATTTGCTTAGACACATGTGCATATATAGAGTTATATAATTTTTTCATCAGTTTCATATTTTTGTTAGTGAGTATATATGATGTATACAGTACTTTTCTCAAAGAAGCATCTAATTTATTTATTTTTTACCGTGGCATTTTTTGACAGTTTTTGCCATCGAGAAAAGTCAAAGAGAGAGCTAAAAGCCTCCGAAACTATATGAATAAGGACATTTTATCGAGCACTACTTCTACAAATATACTTGCCATGACGTTTCGACAAGTGACTTTAAGACAACTTTGGAGTTTTGAACTTCTTTTGTTCAGACCAGGAACAACAAGAAATATGAAAGATCTTGCTAACATAAGAGAGGTTAGGCACACTCTTCTCTTAGAGATTGTTTCAATTTACATTTTTGAACTTGAGTATTAGATTATTTTGACTTAGAAGCAAGTCACCGTAATCAGTTTGAATGTTTAGATAAGTAGATTATGCTTTATCGCGTTAGTTTCTTGTCAAGTAAACAACTTTGTATAATCTCTTTCATGTAGAACTGAAGTTGTCAACGTAAGAAATATTACCACACATTTCACAAAAGTCTATCTTCTCTTGGCAAAATGCTTTTGGTCTGTCTGTCAACTCTTTAAATAATGAAATTTGGTGGATGTATAATTATCTTTTTTTTACGACTTAAAGCAGCAGAAGCACATCTAAATGCTATCTTCTGCAGCCTGCTTTATCACAGCTGGTTGTCTAGTTCTAAATTTCCAATAGATTATAATCACTTCCAGAACACACATCCAGCACCCCCTTAATCTTACTTTCAAACTTGATATATGGATTATACAAGCTTTTGATAAACGATTATAACATTGCCAGTGTAATGAACCCATATCATTCAACTTTATATCATAATATGTAATTGTTCAATTTTTTGTGCAGGTCCCAGCTTCCTTTACCTTCAGTTCCTCGGATGAACAAGCTATATCAATGCTTGCAGAAGTGATTTCCGTTTCTGCACTCCAAAGCACTAAAAAAGATTTTATTGATAACTCATTAGGCAAGTCATCCTATAATATGATCCGTCTATTTCAAAAACCTGAAAAAATCTCATCCAAAGACTCTTCTGTTATCTTATACAACGTACTTGAAGATGAATTGGTTGAAAATGCCAAAAGTTTGCTTGAGAAGTTTAATTCTATGAAGGCAAGCTATAAGCCTAAAGAAACCTCATTAAAATTTAGTTGGTGGCCATGGTCTGTCTTTTCTAAACTGGAAAAAATAGGTGGTCCTGAATTTAGCGCATGGGTGACCGAGTATGTTCCTGCATATAGACTACAAGTTGATAGTGACAAGTTAAGGGATTTGAAGTTTGAAGGATGGAAAGAATATGCTAAAAATAAGTGGGAAGTTCTTCTTACCCACTCCCAAATGGTATTCCAATTCTTCCTTCTATGTATCATTCAGATCTTTCGTGAAACGGTTTTGTTAAAAAATTCATGTACATTGGATAAGGAAATCACACTTTTTGTCATACGGTAGGACTATTTCTTGCAAAATTTCATCAGTATACCCTGTTGACATATTCCATGATGATTCTTGCATTAATTATGTTTACAGGTATGCCTTGCTAACATAATAGATATGTATTATGAGGATTTATTCACACTACCAGATAAGAAATTGCCATATAATGCAGCTGCCAAGACTACTAACATGCACATCAAGAAGGTACGAGAATTGAAGTTAAGTTTTTTTTGTTTTTTGATGTGTATCTGATGAGTACTCTCTTTATATTATCATTGGATTTGATTGTCAAAAACATTTGGTTAATGAGTGAAGCTTGACACCTGAAGTCATTTATATGGAAAATTAGAGATCCTTGTTATCAGAGGTGGGGAAATGGGCAATTGACTGGTTTTGAAATGGGTTTGGTTTGCAAACCTTTTCTTATCAATCCTTTTATAAATTAGTACTGTCTATCATTTTAAAAATCTTGTATTTTAGAAAAGTTCGACTTTGGAAGCTGTAACTCTGTAAGTACAAAAAGTACACTCTGTGTGCTTTAAAATTTGTTCGACTCTTTTGAATGTTGTATTTTAACCCTTTTGATTAGTTTGGGATAAACCGTAACTTTTATCAACCCATTTGTGAGTGTGTTGAATTAGCTATTAGATTGCTGAAAATTGAAATAGCACCTTCACTTTTGAGGTCATTTGAAATTTCAGAATGGACTTCATTACTTTTTCTATCATTTCTAACTTTCCTTAGAAGATCTTTATTCTACTTCAGTGTTCATAGATGTTTTATTTTTCTCATTTGAGTTACATGTGATATCGATGATGTTTGATATACATGCTCACGTCTTTGTTGCAGAAAAGTAATCCTTTATTGAAAATGCTATCTACTGTCATCATAAGCGGATGTTTCATTGTTACTGTAAGTGTATTGGGCCAACTTTATTTTCCCCGTTTCCAAAATGGGCAAAAGAAAATTGGAGGAAATCAACAACCCCAATCATCACATACTGGATCAATTCGTTTTTGGTCCCTGGATTCATCTACGGTATATGCATATGCTACTCTTTTTGCCCGTAGTTGTATATTTTGTTATTATTATCATCGTTACATATCATCGTTACATATCATCGATTGCTTTTCTTTTTAACTTCAATTACTCAATAAAGATTATTATCTGTATATATAGACAAGCATTGCTGTCTAATAAGCTGTGGAAATGCACACATACATTATCTAATGATGTGTTTTGTGTTGATAGTTGGAAGACATTTGCATTTCAATTGTGAAAAAAGTTCAGTCGGTTTACGGATGGAGCGGAGAAATAAGAAAAGAAAGTGGTGGTGGTGTATCGACAGGTGAACTCCCTAACTACCTTAGAAGATTGGTTCAAGTTGATTCTAGCCACAATGACACTACACTCACTTCAACTGATAAGAGTGAGGAAGAGTTGTTAGCATCCGGACATAAAATTGCAAGTTATCAGGTTTTGTTTCTTCCGTCATTGATGTGCTTAATATAATCTTAATATTCAGTCAATAATTATTTTTTTATTCATCACAAAGTTATACAGAAAGTTGAAAGGTTAAAATGGTAGTTTCATTTATTTTAAATATTAAATCATATTGCTTTATAAAATAGGTCCCAAGGCTTTTACCCCAAATTCCAGGGTAGCCTAAAAATGTAACTGAATAAACCGTATTTAGGTGTAAATAGTTAAATTTCATCCCATTGGCGTGATTTCAAATGTGTTCTTTTGAATTGTTATATTCATTTGGTCTCAATTTCAGATTGTGTTATCATCCGAAGGGAAAATAGTTGGATTCCAACCCACGAGCCTTCTTGCTGTAAATAATTGGGCATCAAACCCCTTGACTGAAGAGTTGTATGGCCGGAAAAAACTCTTGCCTGGTAAGTTATTTACAGTTAGAGGTGGCACAATGAAAGGAATGGGATGGGGTGGGATGGAGGGTTGTGTGACGAGTTGAAAGTGTTCAGGTTAAAATGAGGAAATTTATGTGGGTCAAAACAATATTAATTATAAATATGCTAAATATAACTACTATACAATATTATTACAATAATCGCCTAGTCAGCTTAAGAGGTTTCTTACACGTTGGGCAACTTTTGACTCGTTCTACCCATTTGACATGTTTAACCCAAGCAGACATGTTTACCTACATATGAGTCGAATTGCAGCCTCTCTTATAATTATTTAAGAAATCTTATTTTGTTTAATACATGAAATCGTCATAATAATTTCAACTGTCATGAGCAGGATTCTTTGAACCCTCACTGAAAATCAAACCGCCGACGGAAGTGGTTTTGTTAGAGTTGGTTATGTCAGAGATTAGAAGCTCACATTTCGTGCTGGTCAGACCTATAAATGTGCCCGAGGACACTTAATTGCGTGACAAGATTCATAATTTTGACTAGAAGTTAGCATAGTATACCTTTGGAGCTAATTGGCAACATAAACATTGTGATTGTATTGTTCTTTGAGTTAATTTTTGAAAGTAGATGTATAGTGCAGTGAAAATCATTGTGTGGTTATGCTTTAGCTTCCAGTTTTGATTAGTTCAGTATATGTAATTAGCCTACTGATAGCTGAAGTGACTCATCAACTAGGCGGCTATAGTCTTGTGAAGGCCAAATTTTAGGTGGCATTTGGTTTCACCTGAGATTTCCATTGGCGTGGTCATGGCTTAAGATATTATATTTTCGAAACAGTTATAACCTTTTAAATTTTTTTTCGCGTGAATAGTGAAGCCAGTTGGTCAGCTGTCTGCCTGCTTGCTTAGGTTTTTTTTTTTCGTGTTGTGTGGATGTTACTTCAACTTCTTGAGTTTTTTATTTTCCCCCTTATTTAAGGTGTTAATAAATTAGTCCTTTAACCACTAAATCCTTTTAAGACCTTTTATTGTTATCATTAAAGATTTATGTTTAAACATTTATGTGATAAAACTTTAGTCTATTTTAAATTCACAATCAAATTTTTTAGTTTCTTAAATCTTCTTCTAAAAACATCGCAAGTTTATATTTCGTCATCCAAGCTTTATGTATTAAGATTAACGGTGTATTGTTTAACGGTGTGTTTTTTTGTCTAATGGTAATGGTTGATAAGTTGGTTTTAATTATTAACATTCAAGTCTATGTTGTGTTGTTATCCTGGCCAACGGCTAGGTATAATACTAGTTGTATTACAAAAAAAAAAATTTACTTTATCAACCGTCGATTCTTAAATTTTACAGTCGACGTTTAAGACTCTCGGATAAAATAAAAAGTAAAAAAATGTTTAGCAAAATAATTAATTATTTGCATTTTTATAAAAGATAAAACACAGTTATATAAACAGGTTGCAACATCCTTCTTTAAAACCCATAATTTATTTTACAAAGGTAATCTCACATATCCATTAATACACTTAAAGGTACATGTTTATAATACAATAATGTATCGTTAAGTGTTCGGAACATATGTTTCTATTATTAATAATCATGATCAAATGGGAATGTTTCTATTATCGAACGGTAAAGATCTTTTAGAGCTAGACAACTTTTTTGGGTTGAATTCGGTTGTCAATGGTTTCCAAACTTAGGTTATCATTACAGTTTGTTGGAGAATATGGAAGGCGAAGAATGCTAAAATTTTCAATGGTATCCTGGTACTCGCTTCTCAAATTTTTCAAGATATTCAATCACTAGGATTCTTATAGATCAAGAACGGAACTCTGGACTTGGTGTGACTTCGGAGAAACGTGTATATTTTAGTTTCATGTAGAAATATAGTTGTGTTATTTACACTACTTTTTGTAACTACTTTTAAGTTTGAGTGAAATTTGTCTTTCCAAAAGAAAAAATGGCAATAAGGGTTTCGTATTAAACTACTTTTCTGCACTCAAAATAAAACTACAATTTTTATTTACTCATCTATACTATCTTATAAAAAGAATGGCCCCATGTTAAAAGTTACATTAGATAAATGTCTAAAATAGTCTTAATGATTATATTACGTTATTTGTCATTTATCTTTTAAAATATCTTCATTAATCCTTTACATCAATTACTTTTACATCAATTATCTACACCACTCAACGTCGCCTATACACTAACAGTCGTTTCCACCGTCACACTGTAGCCGCCACGAATTCTGCCGCATTATACGGGTACTATATTAGTATAATTTAACAAGTGTAAATGTTTCATGTAAAAATGTAGAAAGTTTTATTGTAAGATGAACATAAGTTCGATTCTCTTATACCATTTGTTTTTAAAAGGCAATTCTCTTATACCATTTGGTATCACAAAAAGACACCTCGAAATTAAATGAGAGCGGTCCTTAGTAATTGTCAGTGTCACAACAAAGTGAAATTTCATATTATCGTTTTAAACCAAAATTGAATATCAATCAGATATTATATGTTCTTTTCTCATTTGTATGATTAGTCATTCTTTTAAATATATTCTTGATGCTCCCACACTTTATTCGTATGGCCATCACCACCAATTTGGTATTTTGTTAATGCTATCATAATCCATATCTTTTTCAACAAATCCTTGTATTTTTCTCAAAGTTGGTAATTTACCATTTCAATTTTTATTCATTGATAGTCTTACGGCGTTTTCACTGATGTGTTATTACATGTCTAGAAAATTGTATCATATTACAAATATGCCAAGCACATGAACTTAATTTCCAACGATATAGTAAAATTGTTGAACATATAATAATTTACCATTTTAGTTATTGTCGCCCCTGTCATTTTTTTCTGAAAGAAAATGAACTACACATACTACTGGACAATTTCTTCATCCCAAATTCCCAAAGCATACATTAATGATTCGAAACATATCCGGAAAACATACTACCTCCAAATGTTTATCATGTAAATGTTCAATATCTTGTTGCGACAGTCTTCTTAAGTATTCTTTGTGATATATCTGATTAATACACTTACAAAAGTTGTTTGAAGAATTATATGACGTTTGTTGACCCATTTGTAAGTACCCATTGGTATTGCAACCATACACTAATTGGCTTATGACGAAAGTACAATTTGAAAAGTATTAAAAACAGCTCAACTTGGCCTAGTTTGAAACATTAAAAATGGTTCGGTGGTTGTTGTATGTTGTTAACAAAATTTATACCTTTAATATATGGAAAAACCTTTTCCTTAGGTATTCAGAAACAGTTTCGAAAATAATTAGTCAAGAACATTGGTGTTAGAGAAAAGTAATGGTTTCACAAATGAGTTGCGGCTTCGGCATAATCTCTAGTCTTTAGGGTGGGGGAGCGTCTCGCCACCCTTCCCCTCCCCTCCCTACTTTTTCTCCTCTTTTCTGTCCGCTCCCCAAATGCTATGAATGTTTCTCCACCCCTCCCCAGCCTTTCTATTTATTTATAAACATATATAAAATAAGAAGGAAATTAATAAAGAAAGAAGAAGTAAGAAAAAACAAAAGAAGGAAGAAAAGACAAAAGCATTTAATGGTCAAAAGATAGCAAGAAAATAAGCACCATAGTCCTCAAATCCCTCTCTAGGTACCTGTTGCGCAGAATGGTGTTCAAATAGGTACATATCCGGTACCTATTCCCTCCCCGTGACACTCCCCTCACCCCTAGTTATTTTCTTTCTTGGTGCTTTTGACATTTAGACTTCGTTTTCTTCATTATTTATGTATGCAAGATTTGCAAAGTGAAAACATTCGTATAAGCGATCATCATATTTTTAAAACTTGAATCTCATCCGAACTCGATATTTTTAAAATGTTAGATAACTAATGTGAATGAAATGATTGTTAATGGAAAATATGTTTTTTCAGAAAAGCCAACGATATATGTATCATTATTTTAAAGGAAAATTACTTAGATGGTCAATTTAAGGGTGTATATCCAATTTTAGACATCTATGAAAAAAATTACCTATTTTGGTTATAACTTCCTTACCACCTAACATTCTTAGTTAGAAATAGAAGTAAACAATAAATATATGATAAGTGTCATTAATTTGTTGGTAGAAGTAAATATATATTTAGTGTTTTTTACTTTCTTTCTATATATATATATATATATATATATACTTAGTTAGTAGTTTATTAACAACATGATGAATTAATTGGTTAATATTTGTTGGTACCCATCTCTAATACATACATGACCACTTGTTCGTGAAAAAAATTGTGGTTTGTTTTAGTTTCAGTCTAATTTCTATCAAATATATTTTCATAAATGAGTTATTTCAAAGAATAAATACATTAAAGTCTTTATTTTTTGTGGTGATAAAAGAAAGATTCTAAATGATTTGAAAATTATATATATTTGAAATTGTAATATCATTAACGGTAGTGCTTATGAACAGTAACCGTTCTTAAGCACTACTAATATAAAGATTACCTTTTATAAATCAAATGAGGTTTCGGATGGGTTGGTTACCATCTCTGCCTTTTTACGCCTCGACGCGCGTTCGAATATTTCGGTCCTTTTTTTTTTATCTTTCGGGTTGTTATTTTTATTTGTAAAAAACAGATTACTTATCACACTGTCTGTTTCCTACGTGGTATTTTACAACATAACGTGTCTTCTTTAGGTTTAAAGTAAAAACAAATCACTGTATATCTCTACTTCCTCTTTCTATCTTCACTCTCCAGCTCCTTTTTTGCTTTTTTGCTTCCAAATTCCATACAAGGGTTGAGGTACCATACCTATTTTTTCTTTGCACCGGTTAATTCATAGTGTAAATTTGAATAACCTTAATATTTTTCTATAGGAATTTCTTTTATTTTGAATTGGGGGTTTTATACTAATGATTTTTCGGAAGGGAGTTTTTACCAAATAAGAACAAAAAGAGATTCTTTTACCAGATAAGAACAACCAATTGTTCACTTACTTTTAACAAATTAGATGACCATTATATGATATAAAATTACGATTGACTCACAATTGCTTTTCTTGGTTACAAAAAAACAACAAGGTATCTTGCTTTTCATTTATTGACTATTTTGTTTACATCATTAACAACTAAAAAAGTCTGTGCATATAATTTATGCAATTTAGCTTTAGGATTTATTGTTTATTTATTGTTTGTGAAACTTGAAACATGTCACTTTTTTGTTGTACTCATTCATATTTATTATTTCTTTAGGAACAGTAATTGATTTGCAGCTTGCAGATTTCTGGTTGTAAGTTGTTAAATACATGTTTTTGTTATGCACTTATAGTTTTCTATCATCTTCGTTGTTTATTCTTTCACTTTATGGTTATGGTATATGTTTAGTATATTGTTACGACTGCTTTTTTTTTCCTTAGCTTAATAATCTAATGCCTCAAAAAGTTACTGCTCTTTGTTTCTATTAGCTGTTCGGAAACTCCTTTGATTCTAACAATATGCAGCCAGCTTCACGTCATAGCAATAAGCGTTCACGTGAAATTTCCCAGCAAACTAACATTCCATCTACTTCTAAAAGTGTTATTTATACCGGCCAACAGTCACGTCGACAGGCTGCTCGGCGTGCTTCTATCCTAAACAATAAATCCATCAACCATACATCTCAACTTGGAAGTTCTTCATCCCAGCCTGCGAGTTCCTTATCTCAGCCTGCCAGAGAATTTCTTTCTTCTCCCGAATATATTGATATTGGAGACTGTACAAATGTGTGTCAATATTGTGGAGCTTTATTCTGGTTTGATGAGCGAGTGTTGTCTACCCCTTCAGGACAGCGACCTATATACACGGTTTGCTGCAAACGCGGAGCTGTGTCACTTCAGCTTTCAGTAGACCCACCCGAGCCAATACGACGTCTATTCCAGGACAGCCATTTCATGAACAATATACGAGCATAAAATGCCATGTTTTCAATGACATCGTTTGGAGCCAAAGTCGATGACTCGGTTAATCGAGGAAATGGGCCATACGTGTTTAAAATAACTGGTCAAATCTCTCATTGGCTTGGTTCTATTTGTCCTTCGCCTGGTGAACGTCCTCGATTCCTGCAAATGTATATTTTTGATTCTGAGAATGAGGTATAGTCTGAGTTCATTTCTTATTACCTCACACCATGAGCTCTCTCCTGAGGTTGTTTCTATTTTAGCATCTACACTGAGTCAAAGTAATGAATATGTACGTCTGTTTAAAAGTGCTAAAGATTACTGCTCCATGCCAGACATTCCCAATTTTGTTATCAGGCTTCATGACTTTCACAGGCTTCACAATTATGGTCTTCCTACTCCTGGGACCTTGGGTGCAATAGTTACTGATGAAGGTTCAGCTTCTGAAGAGTTTGATATTGTTGTACGTAGTAAAGATAACACGCCCCACAAAGTCAGCAAACTACATCCGGCATATATGCCTTTACAATACCCACTTTTATTCCCGCACGCTGAACAAGGTTGGTCACCAGCACTTCGACCAGCTGACACATTAGGATTGTCTAACCGCAACTTGACAATGAACATGTTCTATAAATT
>JANDBE010000039.1:17401341-17411512 GCA_024320915.1 Erigeron philadelphicus
AGTCGATATTTAAAATAATCAGAATCTTACTCATAGCAAAATTTGACTTTTTATCTAAAAGCTTATAGAAAGATATAATAGTAAATCTTAAGTATATACACAAACTAAAATGATGAATTGTTCCACCATGCTAAATAATCATACAAAAACATTCAATACCATCTCAATATGTAGCATTTTTTCCCTAATAGAATAACAGCGGCTAAAAAGTTAGACCATTAATGAGCTACTTTCAAAACAGATTCAAAATAATCATAGTCGATATATTAAAATAATCAGAATCTTACTCATAGCAAAATTTAACTTTTATCTAAAAACTTATAGAAAGATATAATTATAAATCTTAAGTATACACCATTAATGAGCTACATCAAAACATAATCAAAATAATCACAGTCAATATATTAAAGTAATCAAAACCCTACTCATAGGAAATTTAGACTTTATATTTAAAAGGTTATAGAAAGATATAAATGTAAATCCTAAGAGTTAATATAGGTTACAAATACAAAATTAAATATATAATATTTTGATTAGTTAAATCATATATCACAACTTAATCAATACGAAAGCTAAAGAGGATTCATACGAAAAATTAACTCCATATAAATATTGATTTCAGTTTATCCATTTTTTTCAACTTTAGTTAAAAAAATTTTTTACAGTTTTTTATATTCTTAAACTGCAAACTATATAATTTAAAATTACATACCAATTCATCAACAAATACCATCTCGAACATTTTGATTTCTTCGGGTTGTTCAAATCCGAAACAGTCCATACATGCACAACACAGAGTCGTAAATGATGATTAACATGTGTTGGTTTAATATCTTCAAGATGAACTAATGTGGTCGTATTTTTTTGTTATTGAAGAATAAACGCTAACGAATCTATAATGGACAACAAACTAAGTTTAAAAAAATAATTATAACAATGTTAAAAAATAATAATAATGATTATTTATGTGCAAAGTATATAAAAAGAAAACTCTTTTTGTAGTTGATCGTAGCTTCTTTTCTTGGAATTATTTTTAAATTGGGTTAAAGTGTAAATTATTTTTTTAAATTGGGTTAAAGTGTAAATTGGTGATGGGAAACCAAAAAGTGTAAATTAATTATTTTTAGATTGGGGTTAAAATGTAAATTGGTGATGAAAATCAAAAGGTGTAAATTAATTTAGATTAATATTAAAAATTAGAGTTTTAATAAGAATTGAGAATTAAGCTAAAAGAAGAGGATTAGGGTGTCAAGTGTTAAATAGTTATATTATAGATTAATTTGAGGTGTAACGTTAACATTATATAACAGTTTTGTATTTATATATCTAGAATAAAAATAAAATAAAATATATAGTAAAAATGGTATATTCCGTGGTCACAAAGCAAAAGCAAGGGGGTGAACAATTACACGAATGCCAAACACCATTTACCATTACATACATAGATTCCTCGCTGATATATATATATTTAATACAGAATTCACTTCATCACAAAACTATACTAGGGTTTTCCCCTTTTTGTTCCTCCTCTGTCACGGTGTACTAAAATACCACTCTTTATTTATTAAATTCTAATTCTAAGCATAATAATAATAATTCAATTCATCGATTGATTATAATTCAACAAATTTTTAGTCAATCAATTCAACACAACAAGTATGGGGAGAGGAAAGTTTAAGGGGAAGCCTACTGGCCGACGTCAATTCTCTACTCCTGAAGAGATGCGTATGTCATATAATCTATATATATATATACATATTTTCCTTATTTCATTATATAGTTTTGTTTTGTTACATGATCAAATTATTTATGTATGTGTTGTTTCTGTTAAACTTAGGGTTTTGTATTGTAAAAATCTGGATTTAATTTCATAAATTTAACTAGTAAAATATGGTTGTATGAAATTCATATGGATATCTGTTTGTAACCATTGTACTGATTTTTTAGTATTTTTATACACCGGAAAATTACGGTTTTAATTATTTACCATTAGTTTAGGGATGCTTAGATTTATATAGTTTTATGATTAAATTGACAAACATGTGGTTAATTTAGTAAGGGTATGAAATGGAGCGGTAGACACGTGTATGAAGTAATGTATGTAACCATTGAGGTGATGACATGTGTACATGTACAGAAGAAACGGAAGCAGGAACGCTGTCATCTGTTAGCGAAAACTTAAAACTTAGCCATTATGGATGATATGATTCGTGATTTTCCAACAAATGTGAAAAAATTACTGTTTATGGCCCAAGTCTTGAATAGGCTCTGTATGTGAAAATATAACCTCAAGTGGTGGCTGAGGTGGTTATGATACCCTTGTGTCGCAAAAAGTCCTTGTGAGGATACATCTATGTCCATTTTAGGAGAGCTTTATCTGCTTTGAATATGTTTAGTGGTCTACAATGACCGCGCGGATCACAAAGGTCGAAGCTTGGGCCAAAATAATGTGATTATGTTTGATTATAGTCATAATTTGGTTTTTCGTGAAAGATTATGTTGGTACGGATTTATTAACTAATAATATGATGTTGTTTCTTATTGGTGCATGCAGTTGCTGGGACATCTTCTCGTCCTCGTACCTTTAAAAAGGTAATTCTTTAGAGTTGTTATTCCTGATAGCTAGTATTGTCACTCATTGATGCTTATACTTAGAAAGTATTTAAAGTCTTGTCTTTAAGTCATTGAAGTAGATTACTTAACACTTGATCCAGTGTCTTGCTGACAAAGGAAATGGCTGGGGGTTCTTAATTATTTGATGTCTGACTTAGCATCTCAATCTACGTGTACTGGTGGGAGAATGGTGATTGTCTACCCTAGGTCTAGGGTGACTTATCTTGACCCAACTTGTGGGATGTTTAGAAATCTAATGAGTATTGTACTAAGTAATAATTTATTCCCGTGCTAGAGAATGGCCATTGAGCATAGCTCATGAGCTTATCAATTGAGTGTGTACTAGTTGGTGAAGGGGTTTGTAGTGGTAAGCTAGTATATGCTAATAGGATACTTATAATGCACTAATGATACACCACTATAAATCTTTAACAGGAATTGCAAGCGCTTTCTTTTCACCTGCGGATGAAAATAGTTGAATCAGTAACAGATTATAGAATGTTATAGGTCCATTTTTGATGAAGTATTAGTCTTTCTAACTCAAGCGTAACCTCAAAAACAACAAATCTCATCAACACATCATTTTTTCTGATAGTTTGATGTCTATATCATGCTGCCTAGCATTTCTATTAAGACTTGATAGATAGCAGAGGTGGCAAAATTGGGTGGTTAGGTATCTGACCAGACTATATAATTTTATAATAGTATGTCGAGTTAAGCCAAGTCACCAACTTTCTCGCTTGTTTGTATGCTTGAATTATACAAGTGATTAACGTACTAATGGCCAATTTCACAGTTGGTCACTGTTTGGAACTTCATCTGTTTAACTGTTACATTATAAAGTATCAACCAAAATCGAGTCATTTTTTATGTAAATAGGTCGAAGGTCACCTAGAATAAACTACACTGGGTTTGCAGTAAAATGTTTAAGTACTGATGAAGGTGTGGGGTTCACTTGTGTTATTTGGTTAGAAGTCGAGAGGTTACAGTAACTGCGGCACCCAACACAATCCTGTTGTTGATCACAAATGAGTCATAGTTGGCGACAAGTGATACATCTGAGTATTATTGCAGGACCACCGATTTCATTACATATAACTTATTTGAGAGTGAATATTTGTTGAATTCATTAGGCTGTTTAACCTTGTGCCAATTGTTGTTTATAAACTGATTGAGCATACAACACAGTGTAGTTAACACAATTGTATTTATTCAGTAACTTAATGTTTGATATTTCAGGAGGAGGCTGAACCTGTTGAGGACATATTCGAGGATGAATCTGAAGAATCATCTGAGGAGGAATCGGATGTCAGTGAACTTTGATTTTTTTATCTTATGGATATATTATTGCTCCAATGCTTAATCGTTTTTATTCGGGACCAGTTTTTTACTTTATGCATATTCTATCGTAATTCTTGTTCTGCAGAGGAGGAAGGGAACCCAGGGTCTTATTGAGACTGATAACCCTAACATTGCTAAGCCTAAGACAATGAAAGCACGAGATGTTGATGTAAGTATATACATATACATATTGCTTATCTAAATATGTATACATATATAGATTAACCATTGCCGTATAATACTTTTTCAATCTACTTGACTGCCGATTCGTATTTCTGCTCAGCTGGAGAAAACGACCGAGCTATCAAGACGTGAAAGGTTTGTAAATTTCTCTTGTCTTTTAATTGTTATTGTTCTATCTTCTATTAAACTATATTTGAGGTAAATCACTACTGATACGGGTTTAGCTGGTGATATGATATTAGTGTGCTCTTGGTTGACTTGCCACTAGTACTACCTTTTGTCCTTTATTTTTATTAAAGTGATTATATGTTTATATATCAAATTTGATTACAAGAACTGTCTCACTATAAAGTAATATATTATTATCTTTTAACTTTTTGATTTTGGAAATGTTAAGAAATCAAATAAAATCTAGGAAACATCTAAATTATTTCATTCATTCAGTTTGTAGTTTGTTTTACTTTACGCGTTCCACTTGTCATCACAAACTTTTGACCTAAATTGATATGTTTCACCTAGATGCGTTTACATGATGAGGACCGAGGAGTCACATAGTTTCTTATTATCGTGTTCTTATTTTGTTCATTTTGCAGGGAAGAGATTGAGAAACAGAGGGCTCATGAAAGGTTTATGAAGATGCAAGAGCAGGGTAAAACAGATCAAGCCAAGAAGGACTTGGGTGAGTATTTTGAATATCATTGGTGCACTAGTATGTTGACAGACTTCATTGCTTCATTATGTTATACACCATTTTCTGCATCTGATGAAATTCTCAGTGAAATCGGAAAGAATAATTGACTAGTAAGAGGCAAGAGCTATAGAAGTAATTGTATTTAGCGATGACAGTGGGCAAAGTAGCTTATTTGTCTTGATATATTTCTGTGGAGAGAGTTTGTGGCAGACATTGTTTCGAACACCTGTTCAATTAACTTCACCCTTGTTATATATGCAGTCAAATGTCTTAACTACAATAATAAAAACAAGGTTGGTGTCTATTAAGAGCTTCTGTGTATCAAAGCCATCACCGTTGATGTGAAGAATATTTAGCATATTAATAATTTTGAGAAGGAATAATTGTCGTATTGAAATTAGAATATCCCAAAATGAGTGTTGTTTCTATGTGTATGGAACACATGGGGTAGTAATCTTAAGAACAGACTTCTACAATGCATATAATATGCATGATGAGAGTTGTTATTGACAGCATTTATGATGAACTTCATACCCATTGAGATGTTGCATTTATATTGGGATAGCCATAATTATTATTATGTGCCTACAGTGGCTACATGTTTTCCTCCTTTAGTTTTCCTGTTCATTTATATCTTTGAATCTGAAGTTTCATCTATGCTTTCTCTACCCAGAGCGTTTGGCTCTCATCAGACAACAGAGGGCAGAAGCTGCTAAGAAACGAGAAGAAGAGAAAGCAGGTAATCTTCAAGACCTTATTATGTTATATAGTTGCCTTTGGACACCTATACTAAATAGCTGATTGATTATTGTTGCAATGTTCAGTTTTTTTTTTTTTATCTAGTTCATTGTTTAACAAAAAACACAACAAAAAGTTGATGAGACAGAAAGTGATTTGAGAGTCAATTAATCATGATACGACTTATTCTGATATATTCAATCATTTTGACCTGAGTCTGTTTTGACCCTTAACCAACCCGGCCCCTGGTTACAATATCTACATTATATTCTTCATTCGTCTGGTACTTTTTTGTGAACACTCATAAAGTACATGTTTCTCATACACTTGTTTTTGGTGGTTTTCAGCGAAAGACCAAAAGAAGGCAGAAGCACGGAAATGAGTATGTTTGTGCACTGGGAAATGATTGTCTGAAACTGGTAGTTGTCATATTACTAAATGGATTAGCTTGTTTTTAGTTCCAAGATTTGTATGTGCCTTTGTTGGCCATTGTTGGGGATATCTATTTTCACCTTTTAACCTTTATAATATCCTATTTAAAAGTATGATAATTCTCTTATTTTGCATAAGGAGGTTAGGCTTGTGTTGGTTGCTTGCAGTTGCTGTGGGTATGTTATCAGTTTTGTGTCAATTAATCTGCCATGTTAAGAAGAAAAAAAAGGTTCACCTGATGTTGCATTTTGAGCATTCTTTAAGGATTCGGTTTATGATGCTATAGAAATGGATATGTTCAGTTACCAACTCTTTATGATTTATTTTATTGGCAAATCACACATGGTAGCAATTAGCAAATATAACCTACAACTGTACAAGTAATGCTGTCTTAAATAAAGTTTATTTTGAATCATGAAATTTGACCGAGTATATTGATTTGCCTATTTTGCAAACCATCAACAAATAGAAGCTTATTGAAGATAACAGTGAATGTGCACCTATATATCGAGAAGATTAACCGAATTAGGAAACTAACTAGCAACTACTGTATAAGTTTATTGCTTATATAGTACGGTCTTTTGTCTTATGGATGCAATTGCGATTTGCAGGTATATGTTTTTGTTCTTATGACTTGCGAGCATTTGTTTTTGCGAAATGATCCAAAGCGTCTGATTAATTGACAGCGTTTTTGTATCCTTTAACAATCTGATTGCCCCATGACCCATTCGGCTGTTCTACCCTGGTTTTACAGTTATTGGTGGATAATACGGTCTAGATTTTCATGTCATGGCCTAATTTAGTTCATCCAAATGAAGATGTAAGTGATTTAGGACATAAGAATGTGAAACATTATAAAGAAATTAAACCTTAAATATGTATGCTACACACTGTTCACCAAGAAATCCTTAACATAAAAACATGTACCTAAAACATACATTATTCAACTTAAAACTAATTTAGCTAGAGCAACACCCTGATTTCTTAACTTCAGTAACTTCTTCTTTACCTCCAACATTGATTGTTTTTCCCTTGGGTACAGCCATAGGATCATTACCAATATCGAGCGCCTTCTTGCTCACGACATGATATATCTGGGTCAATACTTCTGTGAAAGCATTTTCAACGTTTAACGATTCAAGGGCAGACGTTTCCATGAAAAAGTTATTTTCTTGCTCAGCAAATGCCTTTGCATCTTCCGTTTGAACAGCCCTTAAGTGACGTAGATCGGCTTTATTCCCCACAAGCATGATAACAATGTTTTGATCTGTGTGATCCCGAAGCTCCTTGAGCCATCTTTCAATGTTTTCAAATGTTACATTACGTGTAATGTCGTATACAATTAGGGCACCAACCGCTCCACGATAGTATGCACTAGTTATCGCACGATACCTACATTTGATTCAACATAAATGATATATAATCACATATATAGGTGGTCATAAATCTAGGAAATTTATTAATATTATCAAGGAAAATACCTCTCTTGCCCAGCAGTATCCCAAATTTGTGCCTTGATGATCTTGTCATCGACGTTAATGCTACGAGTGGCAAACTCAACCCCAATGGTGGATTTGGACTCGAGGCTGAATTCATTTTTTGAGAATCGCGACAAAAGATTGGTTTTACCGACACCAGAATCCCCGATCAAAAC
The DNA here is from genome assembly GCA_024320915.1 of Erigeron philadelphicus. Lineage (NCBI taxonomy): Eukaryota > Viridiplantae > Streptophyta > Magnoliopsida > Asterales > Asteraceae > Erigeron > Erigeron philadelphicus. Next base: position 17,408,994 of record JANDBE010000039.1, read on the forward strand.
GACCTTGAACAAGTAATCGTAGTCATCGTCCGCCATTTCTTTCTCTCGTGGCGTTAAAGGGAGGTCAAAACTCTATTCATGGAGAAGATGCAGAGAAAAGAGATCCAAATTTCGTTTCTTGTTTGTTGATGATGGTTTTCTTATACTTTTCATAAATTTAGATGATCATTATAACGTGTGTGTATGCATACATTCAAGAGAAATTGTGTATATGCATGTATTCAAGAGATGCAAAAGAAACTAGAGGCCAAAAGGTGTTATGTCTTTATTCAATTGAATGTTTCTAGTGACTCAACTCAACGAGAATAGAGCTAAAATTATGGTAATGGTTGGTTTCTACTTCTTCTCATTCACGGATTTAATGGCAAACAAACTCAGAATTAGTTAAAGAGACTATGGGTATTTTTATACGAAAAATGCTAAATTGCAGACTTTAAGGTTGTACTTAAAGTGAAAAAAAATTATACCTGATAAATGTATTAATATTTAATACATCTAACAAATTATACTATCACCGAGGGTCGTGTTAGGTATATGTGCGCATACTAGGTTTGTATAATTAAATATTTAAGAAGGTGTTTAGGATTGCGTTATAAAGTGATTATTTGATTATTACGTTTGTAAAATGCAAATAATCTAAAAAAGTGTTTGTATGAAAAAGTGATTATTGGCTATGAAAACGCAGTTTTGGAGAAGCATGTAGTTACATGCTTTTCTAAAACGCAGTTTTGAAAACGAATAATCTATTTTGAAAACGCAGATTTTGTTTTGGAATCGCAGTTCCAAACACCCCCTTACACTTAAATAGTGTAGACACTTTTACTTCAATCCCATTTTTATAAATGTAAATAGCGAGACTCAAACCTAAATTGAAAACCCAAAAGTGAAAAGATCTTATTAATAAACCATAACACCATTTACATTTTACCAAGGCTGAGCATATGTCGGTTTTGGTCCAAAACCGAGACTCAAACAAATCCTTTGAATTTAGAAAACCAAAATTGTTGAATTTGGTTTTGCTTCAGTTTGGTTTGCCATTTTTTTATTTTTTATTTTTTTATGTTTTTACCTTATTAAGTTCCAAAATAAACATTCAAGAAAATAAAATAAAATATATAGATGATTTTTATTAATTAATCATATCTTTTAGAGGTTAAATTTTGAAGGAATTTTCGTAAACATTGGTTTTGTTAGGCATTTTTTTTGTCTAAAATATATAATATATTTTGATTTGTACATTAGAAAAAAACAAGTTATATTTTAACATATTTACTAACCATAAGTAATAACAAAAATATCGAATGATGTAAATATAAAATAAGGTAAAATATATTCGGTTCGATTTTCGGGCCAGATTTTTGCATATGAACAAAAAACGAAAATAATTGATTTGCTTTAGTTTTCAATTTTGAAGTTTTTGTTTTCACAATTTTTCGGTTCAACTTTTACTATTTCTTCTAATTAAGGACTTTTTATATTGTAGATTAGCATGATTTCATACTTTTGTAGTCTTATATAGAGATGACAATGGATTGGATATGAGATATCCGTTTAAAACAAATTCCATTCATATCCGTTTAAATAAATTTCATCCATGCATATTTGCATTTAATGAATGAAATGGATAAATGGATATCGATTGGATTTATTTGAAGTATTTTCGCAACAAAACAACAACTTGAACGTGCAGTAAACATCGTTGCGGTCAATACATTCTTTGTTCCCACTTTTACAATGAAAAGTTATGCTTTTTTTTATTATTATACAACCAAAATTCACTAGTTTCTTTAGCTTGTACAACCAAAACACATAATGTGTTCCCAATATTTTACAATCCATAATTTTTTGACTTGGGAACTCTCCTATGTGTTTTTAAATAGTTTATACGATGTCATCCACCTATAAAATATACATAATTGAAAATTAGTTTCATGTGTTGGAATGAACAATTTTGTCATCCACCTTGTGAAAATAATTTTTTTTATCATCGAGTCGTGAATAGGTTTTCTGATCTAACTCAACAATTCAAATTAAAGTTTGGTTTATAGTTAATCACAGATTATTTTTTGGACTAATATCTTTTTTAATGGAAGTTTATAGTCAAGATTAAAAGTGTTGACGAAACAATATTTTTTGGACTAAAACTGTAATATATTATACTTAGACATGAAAAGTGGAAGTGGAAATACACAACATGTACAATTAACTTTTTATAATTCTTTTGAAAGGTGAATTTCGTTGGAAACTTCGTGTCGTGGTTCGACGAAAGGTCTATCATACGTTGTCTTAATCGGGTCCGTGCTAGAGAGTTCCCTCAAAGTAGAAATGTCTATTTCAAATACCCGATGGGGGGAAAACTCCTACTAATCCGGCCGAAGGACGACGATCAATAGGAGTAAATCATGTCCCCTCAAACTTGAACTTGAATATACCCAAATCAAACATTCATATGAGGACTTCTTATATACTTTTTAAGTTTTGAACCACAACATTCTACTTGTGCTTAACCATTTAAGCTA
>JANDBE010000039.1:17421896-17432967 GCA_024320915.1 Erigeron philadelphicus
TATATATTGTGCAATTTGTTGTCCAAACACAAGTCAATTATCTACCAAGGGTTCGTTGAAGGGTATCTTTTTCGATTTTAAATACAGTGTCATGGAAAAGATCCTGGAAGCAAGGATTGCGTTTGTTGGTGATGGTCAACACGGGTAAACTAGTTACAAAATTTCCTGAATTATAGTTTTATTTATTTATGATATCAACTTGTAAAAGCTATAAAAACGACTTTTTAAGAAACTGAAAAATGCTTCTTTTAAGCCTCATTCCTCCAATACTCTTAATTTGAAAAAATGTATGGAAGCTAATGAAAATTACTATGGTATGATTTTGCAAGCCGAAAAAGATGCCGAACAACAAGTGAAGAATCAGTTAGATCAAGAAAAAGTGAAAGAAAAAGGTGTTGCAGAAGAAGTGAAATCAGAGGAGCAAGAACCGAAACCGAAATTAAAACATGAAAGTTAGGTACTTTTTTGATAGATGGATGTTTTGATATACTTAAACTTGAGATTAGTGATTTAGAGTAATAAAGGTGATAAATTTTCGATATGAACGGTTAACATATAGTGTAGAGCCGAATGATTGATTGCTTGGCTAATATTGTTTTGACATGAATTTGATCTCAAATTGATGACTTTGTACCAGTAATGTTGGAATTATAATTTATATGTTTTGAATTTTGATATCATGTTTGTTGTTTTTTCTTTGGTATGATTATCTTTGTTATATGGTATGACGTTTGATCAACAAATTTGGTATTTGAGGTAATAGAGATAGCGATATGATAATGATGTGCATAATATTGTTTGGTTAATTATTCCTGTAAAATTGGTGAACTTTGTCGATATTGGTAGTTAGGTAATAGGTAAATAAGCTAGTGGAGCCTTTCCGAGTATGAATTGTAGCTCTAGTTTGAATAAGAGGTTACGCCCAAATGTTGCGGTGTTATGTTAGATTTTGTTTCAAGGTGGAACTGAAATCGAAGTTTTAGCTAAAGTTGGTTGTGTGTATCACCTTTGCTGTTTTCGGGACGTGAGATGTCAAACAAACAACGAGCTGGTTATAATCCTCCGTCTCAAGGTACAACTAGTGCTTTTTCTGCAGGGTTTCAACCACCTGTATCCGAGGCAAGGGGTGACGAGGTATTATATTATACTTTTATATCGTTAAGCTTGTTGAATATTCTTGTAGTTATCTAGTTCAGTCGTTCATCTTTTGTCTTGTCATTATCTGGTAGTTCATGGATATGGATTGCACAAGAATTCGCCTCGAGCAGGTCAGCTCTCAGGTATATATGGGGCCATCAGTTGTATTTTGTTTTGTTTAACACCATCACAATTTTTTTTGATTAAACTTCACAGCATATTATAACGTTTGTAGGGCTAATAGGCTGGTTGCCTAATTGTTTCTATTTTTATACAATGCATACACAACAATGCATTTTTCATACAGTAGGACTTACCCTATGTCCAAGTCCAATGATATATGATGCACCATTTTATGTGTTATTTTTTTCTCTTATTTCACCTTTCACTGTATAAAGTTTACATTATAACATATGCTCATCATTATAGTACAGATAAATATGTAGCACACATGATCTCTCGATCTAAAACAATAAATAAAGAGGCTGATAACCAATCTAGTGATATGGAAAATGGGTTTATGGCATTCTGATTCAGATAAATCACTGATAAAATTGTTGACAACTCCTCTTGAGGTGGGAACCCATAATTATGACGCTTCTTATATCCCATTCAGTTACAAGCATAACTTGTGCTTGGATATAGGGTATATGGGCAGACTGCCAGATAGCATGTGTTACTGCTTCTGTTTGGCGTTCCTTCTATGCTCTTGATGAAGGTATTAGTTGGTGGTTGGCCCATTGTTTAGTCTAGACTCTAGAGGTAGCAAAATGGGTGGCTTGGGTGGGGGTAATGGGTGAATACATGTGACTGTATTGTACAGTTTACATAATATGGTTGGTTGACTTAAAACAATTATTAAAACTTTTTTACTTTTTTTTTAGAAATAATTGTATCTGATATTTATAAAAGTTTGTTTTTTGAATATAATCTAGCTATTTTAGTAAAATGATTAGCTTTGATGCTTAAAAGTACACGTCGAGGACACTTTAAACACGTTTCTATTATGCTAAACTTTTTAATTTTACTTGTTTTACCTGTTAGAGCTAAAATAGACATAACACGAATCATGATTAGTATATAGGTCGAAGTTGCCACCTTTAATTTTTAACCATTATCCAAGTACTTCCATGCAATTAAAAATTTCATGTCAATATGCATAATGCACCGCTGGTCCTGCAAGAAGGGCAAGTTGTGATTTAGTGTGTGGTATATTAAAAAAGGTATTAAATGTCTTAGATGGTGTTCGGGTGTGTTGTTATGCTACTTATTGCAATTCAATGTTGCAAGAATTAGTGTTGGATGTTTGGTTAAACTGATGATGATTATGCTTCCTGGTTGATATCAATTTTAGATAATCAAGTTATCAAGTAATGGTAAAGTTACCAAACCACACGAGTTTCAAATGCACATCCAAACATCCCCCTAATACACCCTTCCATTAACATGTAAAGGTTTTTTGTGTACCTAATGCAATATTATTCGTAATTTTTAGCGATGGCAATGGAGGAGTTACTAGTTCCCAGTTTGGGTAACTTGCAATTCTCACACGACATCCCACAATGCAAATATAATAGGACAGTGTTTGCATATCTTATAATACACATATTTTAAGTTTCGTAATTTTTGATGCAGTTACATTACAAGATACACTTTTAGCTGGCTCGTCAAGCCCATGTGATTAGTTATAAGTATGTGACTCTTCTTATCTGCTTGTGTCCGTCATGTTTTGCCTACAGGAAGCAATATTGACCATATACTAATGAGCAGGAGGGGTGGATTATGTTTTATCTCAAACGGGTCAAGTGTGCTAATAAGCTAACGGGTCAAATGGTTGAATGTTTTGAAAGTCACCTACAATGTATTTAAAAGCATAAAACTTCCAAAGTTCATCATTTCATCAATTTAGATTGTTTTTGTTACCATGTAGTGTTGGTAATCATAGTACACATAACTTATAATTCTACGTGTTCTTACCAAAAGTTACTACAATTTGAAATTTTGGGTTAAATTTGAAACATGTGAAATACAAAGTTTATTATCTTTTTTTTTTTTTTTTACTTCTAACAACATACAATCTTGAAGTAATTTAAATATATAGCCACAATATTAATTGTACGGCAAGACAAGCTTTCACATTATTATTGATATTTGTTATTATAAACGGGGTACATGGTACATTAATCTTTATAAATATATTAAGATGACGCCTGAAAGTAGTTTTTTGACCACACAAGTTCATTGTGTGATTAAACCAGATTTAATGCTTTATATTTGATGAAACATGTATAACCAGATGATTTGGTGTTGCTCGATTCAGGATATCTTTTACTGGTGCGTGTGATTTCTGCTACGTTGTGTGTGACCTTGGCAACATCTTTGTCACCCACGCCAGCCAGAAAAAGAAAATTCTACCGCTGTGAAGTGTTTTAGGATTGCTATTCAGGGCCAATGCTGTTTTTGAGGCTGCTGTTAGGTTCACTTTGCTGCTATTTGGTCAAGAGATAAGGTCACATGTATGTATGTTTGACTGGTTCATCGCCGATGCTTTTTTGATTTTGTCATATTGACAGGTTCATCCCTGATGCTTCTTTGATTTTGTCATATTGACAGGTTCATCCCCGATGCTTCTTTGATTTTGTCTTACACGTGATTGCTATTATCTGTTTAGTTGGTGAACCTGTGTTATTGTGAACCTATACGTCTAATATGGCATCATGTGAAGTGTATTTATCTTCAAAATTTTATTATGCAGTAAGAGTAGTATCAATGCCTTAATGACTACGTCTATTTACGAGAGTCCCCCTCCATTGAAAGACTTAATAAAAGTGGTGGAAATGAGGGACTAAAATATATAGCATTATATACTTCTATACTGTTTGATTTGGGTCAGCATAGGTTGGGATAAAGTTACTTCCGCTGACTGGAGCATGACTTATCAATCCGAACTAGATAACAAATATAATATTGTATGGATTTGAGTCAAAATGGTTGGTGAAAAGTGATTTGGTTGACTCAGCTGATTTGGTTCCAAGTGGGTTGACACAAAGTTACTTGGGCTGATTTGAGAATGACCCGTCAACCCAAAGATGATCTTATGTGAAATTACCATACCCTATTTTATTTGGGTCAAAATGGCTTGACAAATTGTTAGTTGGGTTGACCCTTGCCTGACCTGTTGACCCGAGTCCGGAATTGCTAACAGCCTAGGGTAACTGGGCCTGGTAAGCAGTTTGGGGATGAATTGTGGTTTGCTTTGTATTAGTTCTGTTAATTGTTATGTATTGCTTGGGGATGTCTAAGTTTGGATGTTGGGATGATGATGATGATTTCATTATTAATTAAGAAAAACAAAACAAGACAGGTTAATCAATTTGTGGCGATCATCGAATAACTAGCTGGATTATGTATATAAATATACAAAAAATATATATATAGAATTGCAAAAACTAATTGTAAACTAGGGTTAAGAGTGAGTTAAGAGTGATTAGGTAGGTGTTTGATAATATAAATCTTAAGTGCCTACGAAATTCCCGCTATCATGATCTCCTTATGTTTAGAATGAGTGGAATTAATTTTTTTTTTTTCCAATTTCATTTTATATTTCCGATTCCTTTACCTATGTTTCGTATGGTTCACTTGACTATTATTTTATTTGTAAATATTTTGACTTTGATATAAATGTGACATATTCCTTCATTTCATTATTTCTCTCCAGGTTTGTTTTTGTTTTTATTGGGAATGGTGCTCATGTGGCTGACAGTTCCTTCTAAAAAGTATTAGTTCTCACTAAGTTATTGATTGGCCAATAAAGATTTGGTTGATGTGTTCTCTAACCTGTTTCAACACAGATTACATGTCAAATGATGGATGGGTTGGATGATTTAGGTTGGGCTAGTTAGAATCATTAAGTAATAGTTCCTACTAAAATGTAGTAGTCTCACCAAGTTATTAATTGGTCAATAAAGATTTAGCTGATGTTATATACTAATGTGTTCTCTATACCTGTTGCAACACAGATTAGAGGTGGCAAAATCACGGATAGGTCGGGTAATGTGCAAAAACCGTTGAGTTAGGCTGGGCTTAGTTAGAATCATGAGGTGGAGGGGTATACATAGTCTCAAATTACTTTATTTGGGTCCTTTTTAAGTGCATTTGGCGCATATTTGTACACTGTTTTTGATTAATACTTTATCTGGTTATCTTTTTTTTTTTTACGAGATTAGTGATGGAAGAGGACGCGATAGAGGAGATTGGTGGTGGTGGTGGTGGCGGCGGCGACGACAGGAGCAGGAGCAGGAGCAGTTGTAGTAGTAGTGCAAGGTTTGTGATAGTCGGGTCCAGAATTTTATGAGGTGGGGGACCTAAAATTTTTTACCATGAAAGTCAATGAAAACTTGGGGGTTTTTAAAAATAGTCGACCTGTTAAACATGATGTCATTGTCATATATGAGTTTTTTACTTTTTTACAATTATTCCTTTCTTGAATTCAAAATATTTTCGAAATATCTAGGAATATATTTTTGTGTTAAGATATCTATTGTTTACATACATTGATCTAGTAATGAATGATATTTGTATGATTTACCTTAAAATGTATATGTTTTTGGTGCTGATTATGAATGAAACCCTCAAGATTTATGATTTGAATTTATGTTACTTCAGCGTAAGAATTTCATAACTTTAGTACCTCTGCAAAATGGTTTGATCCTTTATATTACTTCTGGATTTGATCCTAACGAGTTTATGAGTATTAGCGGTTTTTAAAGTATCTTCAGGCGAAGAAGTGGTACATGGTTAAGGTTTCCAGGCGTTGCGCAATGTGCGAACAAGTTTTCCAGAAGTTTTTATCAAATCGCATGTCATCGACTTCAATACGTGACTCAAGGGGATCATCACACGTAATGTTTGAAAGATGCATATGTAAGTATATGATGTTATTTGGTTTTGCTCATGAATGTTCCTTTCTGGAAAAGATTTCCATTACGGATTTATGTAAGAGAGGAAGGATATTTCTTAGTGGTGCAAAATTTTCCGGATTAGAAAGTCGTTTACTAGTACTGCACCTATTGAAATTGACAAAATATTTGGTAAGGTTCAGTGTCACATGAAGTCCACAATGTTCATGGTTCTGAACTAGTTTTTTTTTAAGGATTCTCAAGTAATATTGCTTTTAACAATCCTTTCTGATCTGTTAGCTTGAATATGTCAATTTGAAGTCATACATTTAGTTTTGGTATTGAGAAAATTCAACGATTTTGTTTTTGGAATTAAATGGTTCGGTAACGTTACTTTTTCTGTAGTACTTTCGCAAAAAGGAATATGAAGTACGACCTATGATAGTCTCAAAAAGATTGTAATTTTGAGACATTTGTTCATGTTATAGTAAGGTGTCTACAACGCTAAAGTTAAAACTGTGTTTATCCATGCATAGCGCAGTAAATACATTACTATGGTCAGTTTTATTGCTTCATTTGTTAGCGTTTCAAAAGTTCTTATCTTTTTCTTTTGCTTTTTAGTGTTAAAAAGTGGTATAGAAGTGATATTTTGATGGGGTCATAAAACCAAGATATGAAACGGAAAGTAGGACATAAAAAGTGGTTCCGCACCATGCATACTAGCTGAGAAATTGGATGAAACCGGATAATGGTTGGAGATGGTTTGAAGGACTATAGAATATAGATATATATTGGGTTTTGAAGTCCTTTTGTGCTAGTTGGCCTTGAGGCCTGTTTTTTGTTTTGTTTAGTAAACCCATTCTGTTATCTATATATTCAGGTCTATGCATTGTAATTGTTGTACTGAGCTAATAAAAAACCCTAGTTACCCGTGGATTAGTTCACATCATTGTGTGCCACATTAATTCTTGTGTTTGTTTTTTATTTATCTTGTTAATTTCTTCCACTGTGCAACCTGTTCCTAATAAGTGACATCAGAGCTAGGCTAGTGTTTCTGTGAGATTGATTGAAATTTGGTTGTGGCTCATGCTGTTTGAATTATTTTAATTCGTTTGCTGCTGCTACTCTTCGGTTTTTGATCTGTTTAGCTCTGTTCCCCCTGTTTGCTGCTTATTAAGGTGCTGTTCTGCTGCTGTTGCTGCTTATTTGAAGCTGGTTTGCAGCTAATGTACAAAAACCGCCGCTGTTTGCAGCCGACTGCTGGAGCGCGTCCGATTGTGCGTTATTGGGACTACAATGAGACTGGACATTCAGGAGTCAATGTCCGAAGAAGAATTCTCCGAAAAAGAATTCTGATGGATTGAACACTGCTACAGCAAGCGACTCCGAAGATGATGTCTTGATGATGTGTGTTGAAAGCAGTGTGGATTCATGGGTCATGGATTCCGGTGCATCATTCCATGCTACCCATAGCAATGATTGCATGGGGAATGTTAAAAAAGGCAATTTTGGCAAGGTTAGGTTGGGAAACGATGAAATTCTTGATGTGACTGGCATGGGGGATTTGGATCTTGTTACTACTTTGGGCACTACTTGGAATTTGTATAACGTAGGCATGAAACGAACAAGGTTTAGACGTTAAGTTTGATGGTGGAAAGTGGAAGGTCCTTTAGGTGAATCTCGTGGTTGCTAGGGGTTTCAAGAAGGGGTCGTTGTGTGTGGTGCCTATTCCGTCTGTGGAAATGACCACCCCTCAGGCTTGAAACGCAAAGTCAGGCTCGCTGATTCGGTAGTTAAACGAGTTCAGTTGACGGTAAAGAACTCTGGGTCTCGAGGTAATTCGCTTGAACGTATTCAGAAGTCTGAATTTGTGTGAGAGTTTCGTGACAGTGGGAGTAGCTCGACACAGTCTGGAAATCTACGTTGGGTTCGGAAGACTAGGGATCCGAATGAAATCTTTCCTGAGAAGTTACCGTTAGTGGAGTCGTTCCTCTAAGAGTCCCTGTATCTAATGGTTTGAGTCTATGGGAATCAATTGTGATTGAGGATGAAAAGGCGGGGTCTGTTGAGACCGTGTTGGAGTCATCCGAGGCTCCAATGGGGCCCTCAGTGGGGGGTCCGTTGCAACTAGGTGTGCTATGTTTGAAGTTTGGTTTGTTCATTAAGTTGGACCTGTTCTTCTGTTCCATGTGTTTTTGAATTACTGATTGCTGAAGACTTGGATTTAATGCTGGTATATCTCTGTATTAGAAATTAAGTTGCATTTTTTAGATACTTGATGATTTGCTGGCATGCTGCAAGTGAGGATGTAATTTGTAATGGTGTAGGAGAGTAAAGATAAGCAAGCACTTTAGGAAGATGTATTTTGGATATTAAGCTGAAAGTATCCTTACGGAAGTTCATATAAGGTGTGCTTAACCATGTTATACACGTCAGTACCAAACAATCTCATGTATGACTAACACTAGAATTTCTGCAATGACTGGATCAACATTATTTGGAATAAGTTGCAAATGTGTAGCAATAATAACTTCTCATTGTCCAGGACAAGTTAGAATACAAAGTTCTGTACTTTAAGGAAACTCAGAATATTACATATTGTTTACTACGGGTGTGATTTCATGTTGTAATCATAAACACCACTTTGATAGTTCATTTATCCAATGGTACTGAATAAAGCATTTCATTAATATCGGTGGCCGTGTGGCAGTCTAGCTAATCAAGTAAGGACTAGGAGATGTATACTACTTCTGAAAAATATCTGGCAAGGCAAAATTACTGTCTCTTTATATTGCAGATTTATAGCAATAAGAAAGTGCTACCCATAGGAGATGCAGAGAAATTGTGGTTACAAAATAGAGAAACTTGTTCCAGTTTGGATCTAAATATTGGGCTAAATATTTGTATTCTTCATTGGTTTTATTTTCTGCCACATAAACAGGCCTGGCAAATTGGACGGGTCTGGGCGGGTTTGAGTAATTGGTCAAAATTTGTACAGTTCAAATACGTTAATTTCAGTTAAAACTACTTTATCTATATCTATACTCCTTTATAATCGAGGAAGCCCATTTTTAATTTCTCAAATTACAACGTTGATCTACCTAATTTACCCCAACCTTTTATAGATAATTTCTTTTTTACCCCTAAAACCTTTCTAATCACCACAACCACCATAAGCCGCCGCCGTCTTCAACCACCACCATCCGCAGCCATCTTCGACCACCACCAGCCGCCGACGCCACCTCCACCACCGTCGCCATGTACCGCCACCACCACCACCCGTTACAGCCGCAATTACATCACCACCAGCACCGCCTGAAAGTTCGTGAGTCTCGCTGGAAAACTTAGATCTATGATTGCTCCCCCGTTTCTTCAAATTGGAACTCGAAACTGTTACCAAAATGCTTAGGAAGAAAATCCTCACAAACCTTTGCTAAATAAAACCGATTCAAGGTTCGCCGGAAAATTCCAAAACTTCCCCGAAAAATTCCAAAACTTCCCCGAAAATTGAAAAACGTGATTACTCTCACTTATTCCAATTCAGACACAAAACCCATTGCAATCGAATCAGAATTCCAATTGCGAACAAACCCTAGCCTACTATTATGTCTTTAACCATCGGTCAACGTTAGTCACGCCGACAACGGCTAAAAAAAGTCAAATCGGTGAAGATCCGGTCTGTCGTTGCCAGATCTAATATATCTCCTTTCTATGGTGGCGGATAATGATGTTGATGTGATTTTCGGCGGTGGTGGGTGTAATAGGTTAGCACCCAAGAGCAGCTAACATATCCTTTATATATATGTATGAAAAATGATAAATTATTTAAACCTAATAGTTTAATATTTCTCTTAAAACATTAAGAATGTGACATGTTGTATCCACTAATTATCTTTCCTAATCTTGCCCCATAATTTTTTTCTTATCATCATCTCATAATTATATCGATAATTAAACTATTTGGTTAAGAAAATTAATTATTTTCCTTTTCTCATACACACACGATCATAATGAAGGATTTTGATTGGTTTGGATATATACATTGGGAATAATGACGTACATTGCGTTACCGAGTTTCTTTCTAATCCTTCATTTCTAGATTTATTTGTCATTTTTTTCCAAAGTATTTTTATGGAATTTGTTACATACTCAAATTTCCTTAGTCAAATTTCATGTTAAAACAAACTCGTTGACAAACTCGCTTTTTTCCCTTGCTTGAATTACATATCATTACATACTCGGTACAACAAACTTGCCAAATTTCCTTAGCTAAATCTCCAGTCAAAACAAACTAGGTTAGACAAACTCGCTAGAGACTCGGTTAGAAATGCTTAGCCAGATTTTAAGATATTACCCCCATTTACTGAGTTAATCCAAACTCGGTAGGCAACTCGGTAAAATTACTTATCCACAATTTTAACCCACCCTCAAAAACGTTTTCACTTCAAAATATTTTTCCCAAGTTTTCCAACCCAAAACAATCCCTTTGCAAAACCCAAATCAGACTTACCTTGTTTCATTGCAAACCCATCTTTGGCATTTTAAAACACCTTTTTGAGATAAACTGAAATTAAAAAAAAATGGATCTGTTTATTGTTGAGATAATCTGTTCTTGTGTGTTGTTGTTTGATAAACATGGATTTTGATAGTACGAAAAACAGAAAGTCTATATGAAAGATAATTTTGAGATTGTTTTTTTTCTCCTTTCTCTTCATCAAGTTTTATAGAAGAAGTGTTTAGAACATATAAGTGTGTATACATGTATGTTTATATCTTTACAAATAGAAAATCAATATATGAATTATGGATTTAGATTAATGATTATAGAAGGAAATCAATATTTTGAAAAGTGAGTTTTGAAAGATTGAGAAAAGGGAGTGATATTCGTACCATAACTTTTGATTATTCTACCACAAACATGATTCACTGACTTGTACAGTATGCTTTAATAATTGTACTGTGTGGCAAATATATCAACTTTTGTGGTACAAATATCAATTCTCATTGAGAAAGGTTGGGGGAGCCATTTAAAAGAG
>JANDBE010000039.1:17537602-17549332 GCA_024320915.1 Erigeron philadelphicus
TTTTTGTAAAAACACTAAGACTTTCCGGCGACGGACCCACTGGAAAAATCATGTGTAAGTTACACATGTGTAAGTTAACTTACACATGATTTTCCGGCGACATGGTGGCCGGAAAATCATGGTGGTGGCCGGAGATGATCATGGTGGCGGTCGGAGATGATCATGGTGGTGGTCGGAGTTGTGTAAGTTACATGGACTTTTTTTAGGTGGACTCATTTTATCTTTTCTCTCGCTATATATATATATATATATATAACTTCAAGGTTAATTTGTAAAACGTGTGTGAGAACAGATAATATTTAAACTCAACTTGAAATACAAACTCACATGTATCCACTGTGTCACATGTAATCCTTAATCTCATATTGATGTTCACATTGAAATTAATCTATATAAATAAGTGAACTCATCATCCTAAGAATGTACCAATTAATTTACTCATTCTTATATTTCATTTTGCTTCAATTGTGAGCCAAACATGGCAAGTGCAAGAGGTTTATACTTACTTGTTCTTCTGCTTATGATCATTGTCACGGTGGAATCTAGGTGGCTAGGGACGTCAGATGGCGTTGATCATAAGATCAATGATCATTTGGATCCAAAAAATCCTTCTTTGCTTAGACTGGGGGTTTCTGACCCGGGCTCATCGTTTACTTCTAAGAAGAGATGTGAGAGCATCTACGGGTTCTTGCCATGTTCAGACACAGTGCTAGAAAGCGTGTTTCTTATTATAATGTACGCATATTTGTTAATGGTTGGAGAGGAGTGGCTACATGAAGGAAGTGCGACTTTCATCTTATATTTCCACAATAAGAGAATGGCCGGTTTTATCTTCCAAATTCTTATGGCCTTACCAAGGGTCTTCATGGTCATTGGTATGTTAGTAATTCTTATATTTGTATATATGGTATCAGTCTGCATTACTTTCATTAAGTTAATCTTTTAAATATACTATATATATTATAAATGTTTATTTCGTAAATTGTATATGCACTTATATTGTTACAGTATCCGGAGCACTTTGTACAGCGTCAGATGCGCGAAACCAGGTTGCTTTTGGAATAGCAATGTATGCTGGATCTACCGTTATTACCCTAACCGGAATATGGGGAGTCAGGGTAATACTGAATAAAGAGGATTTAGCTAGTCATTCAAAATCTACTACAGACAGTTCTTCAACAAGTGAAAAGAATAAACTTTCATTTTTCAAAGGTTTGATCAGCTTCCATACACTTTTTGATCTAGATTACCAAATTACAAATTCTAAGATTAAGTTCAAATTATACTCCTCCAAGATCTTATGACAAGACATAAAAATCTTTCGAACAACTTTGCGCATAATATCAATATTACATATCCTTTTAATATGTTATATATATGTATCCTAGCTTATTGTTTGACACTTGTGTTCTTGCATATATATAGATGTTGGTGTAAATATAGACGCAGACACCCGTGAAGCGGCTTTCATCTTGCTTCTTTCTTTAATACCATTTGCCACGGTCATTCATCTCCAACTAGTATTTAGTGATCGCATGATGGTTTTAATTTCACTCATTGTTTCAGCGCTATCACTTTTTGCTTATATTGCTTATCAGGTAAGAACTTACATATAAGACCGAGAGTATATGTACTAGTTTGTGATAATTTAGCATTATTGTGCATGTTAACATTGAATTTTGATTATTTATATTATGTACACGTACATAGGTTATAAATTATGCTGAGTTGACAGTGGCACATTTGCAGGAGGAGCAGTTTCAAGAAATGTTTCTGAAAAAACTACAAAGTCTTACAACGGAATGTCTCTACAGTAAGGAAGGCAAACCTAACATAGAGGCCATCGATAGGTGCTTTTCGTGCTTCCGCCTTTCTGGATATGAATATTACTTATACAACCCTGGTTTAAAAAGACAGTGTACATCTTTTTTCTTTTATCAAACAGTTAACTTAAGTGTAATATAATTGTGTAGCATATTTAAATCGCACTGTGATCGTGATGGAAGTGGATACGTGAAACGGGATGAGTTGAAGGCGTTTATACTTGAGAAAATTGATGATAAAGAAGATGATATAAGTATAGATTTTTCAGTAGAGGAAATTATTAGGCACTTTGACAGTGATGGTGAAAAAGGAATATCAATGAAGGAATTTGAACAAGGATGCACAAAGTGGCTTAACAAGCGGAATGCACCTCAAAATGGTTTATTCAGTGAACATGCTCGCTTCAACACGGCAAGTAAATTCTAATTCTGATATATACCATATGATGAGATGATACGATAGTAGCGTAATGCCTGCATAGTACGACGGAAGTAACTATTGTGTTGATAGCTCAACCCATTTATACATTCTCAAACTAACAGTTAGTATATATATGTTACTGTTATTCACAGTTCGTGGCTGAAAATAATGTTGAAGAGTCGGCTATTATACCAAAAAACTTGTACGAACCTCTTTTCAGCAATTTGCGTGGGAATGAAAATGCAGAAGCTCGGGAAGAAACAATAAAGAAGTAATATATTTTTATCATTTTCCACCTCGATCCTTCTCATACATTATAATTTTAATTACTTCATATCATTGTACGTCTGCAGATTGTTTGCTAAATATGATAAGGATGGGAATAAAGAAATAAACCATAATGAATTACAAAACGCAATCGTGGATTTGGGCATAGATAAACAGCATCCAGCAGGTTTGCTTGCAAAACGTATGATTGATGACGCGGACACAGATAGCTCAGGTACAATCAGCGAGGAGGAATTCATTACACGAATAAAATATATGACGGAAATGGCAAACAGTGATCTACTCAAGTTTATACACCGGTTCTCAACTGTAAGATAATAATTTACATACATATATATCTAATAATAATCCATCCTTCTTATTCTCAATCTTCTGTCTTCTTTTTCTTTTTCATGGACTAATCAAATTAACAACATATATACTGTGTAACAAAAATAAATATATACTTGTATATTTGATCTATTTTGGCTCATGAAATTCATGATCTTGTATAGGAGACTAATACTGAGAAGCCCAAAAAGGAAAATCCATGGAAAATCTTATATGCTGTGTTAGGAGCTACCACAATTTACTTATTTGCAGGGCCTTACATGGAAAGTGTTACACAATTCTCAAATGCACTTAACATACCGTTTTTGTTCACTTCATTTGTCGTAGCGCCACTTTTCATGAACACTAAATCGATGATTAAATGGATAATCTCTGCTCTTTCTTCACGCAAAAGCAGCTTTAATAAGACTGCTGCATTGGTATTTTCTGAGGTTTGTCGCTATCACTTATCTATATGAGCAACAAGTAATATTTGTTCCAACTCAAATAGGTTTTTATTTTCCCAATTGATTTCCTTGCAGCTCTATGGAGGATTGGTTATGAATAACTTGATGGGGTTAACGACGCTACTGACGATTGTTTACATACGTCAATTGACATGGGACTACACAGCTGAATTGGTTACGATTGTAGTGGTTGCTTTGATCATGGGAACTTTTGCAGTCATCCAAAAAACATACAATCTTTGGGCAAGCATTGCGTCATTCGTCTTGTATGGAACCAGCACAGTTGTTTTTTGTGTATATGCTTGGCAACGAAATTAAGTAAACTTATACACCATTAATTTCCAAGGTAAAAACACCACAAGACAAAGCCTGCAGGTTTTGTAATTTCACATTAGTCCACTACCAGTTTTCAGTTGATCAAGGCCTCATTGGCAAATTTATGTGTTTCTGATATTTCCTTTCTATGTTCTTGCAATTTCAAATAATAACATAATAAAAAGTTATTTCTTATATTGATTTAGATGTACACCCTTTATTTGAAGAGCTTAATGTTGGTCCGCCAAGCATATTTGTGTTAACCAAACACGGAGATAACTTAAATATTTGGAAGCACCGACACACAACACTTCTATATTCTTTTCAATGGATAAACTTTTTTGATTAAAAATAACAATGAATTACAAGGTGAGCTGTGGTATTAAGTTTGACATGGAATACTTAAACCCACACATAACTGAATGACAAATAGTATACCCCTACCCTAGTGCTTGAACCCATTTAAAGCACTGGCTTGGACTCCATGACCCCTCGCTAATGGAGGTCGCTGACGAGGTATAGGGGTAAGGGAGACTTAGATGAAAACTAAATCTAAGACCTATCCTCTCTCTCTCTCTCTCCCTCCCTCCCAGTGGAGTCTACTTGTCAATATGTGAATGGAGTCCAGTCTTGGTATTTAATGCTTGTTGGAAAGCCGACAAGAGCCTTATATACTTGATAGTACCCATCCATTAAGTGTTATCGCGGCTGTATGAAGCAAGTCATGTCACATGCAGATGGTTGAGTGCTTTGTACCTTCAGTGTACTGCCACTTTCTTTTGTCGAAGCTTTTGAGGGTCAACGAGTGATTTATCAACACTCACTGAACGGAGACAAAAATATGTCCGCGTTATGTTAGGCTGAGACCACTATAGGGAAACATGATATATTTTCTTGAAATTCTTCAGACTTTTCGAATCTTAGCCCGTTTGAATCAGAGGAACAGTTGAGTACTGACTGAACTATATGAAGTGACTGAGCGAGCACTTCTTTCTAATAAAGGGTAATTGTATTAATAGGTGAATTTTTTTTTTTTGGTTTACTTTTGTTGTATTTTTGATTTTGGTTTTGGAGGTTTTAGGGTGAAGGTGAAGGTTAGGGTTACAGGTGTAGGTTTGCCAAGTCTAAGGTTTTAGGTGTTGGTTTGTTAGTGGGTTAGTTGTTTAAGAACAGATAACCAACTGACTCTTTTTGCTGAGTTTAGCAGCTGTATGTTACTGTACAGATATTTTCTACATTGTGTTTCTGTTAACTAAGCCACTGCATGCAAAGGTACCGTCGTTGATTGGAGATAAAGGAATAAATCTATCCTGGAAAGAAGCTGTCAAAACTGTGGCACCACCAGCTAATGCAGCCGGGTATGTTCATGAACTTAGTATTCATCAGTAGCCACCCCATGAAAATCTCAGAATATTGTCAATGAAAGATATCATTTTTAAGTTTCCCATTCATGCATCATCATCTTGACTAATTAATTGACATTATCTGCGTCCTTAAACTTGGAGACTAGTTAAACACATCCTTAATTCTTTCCGGTGTCAATTTCTGCAATCCAGTCGCTGTTAGGAATATATATCAAAGAAAAACCGATCATTATTCTTATTCTTATATCTGTCTATTTCTATATTGTGAGTGGTAAGGTATAGAGATTAGAGATTGCAAAGTGGCTAGATGGGTGGGTTGGGCAATGCGTCAAATGTTGGGTTAGTTGATAATATTTTACAGATAGCCATTGCAGGACCGCTTACCTATTCTGTGCATAAATATGGAAATTTTGATACCTTTTGATGCATTTTAACCTTGTTCCCTGTTACCCATTTGACCCGTTAGATAAACATGACCCGCATAGACCCATACGTAAGTATATCGGTCTGAACAATAGCACATTTCCAATTCACGGATGGCTACTTTTTTCATTATGTTTTTTCATCACGGTGAAATGCCCTGCTAGTACTACGACTGGTTCTGAAGACTATGTAAACGAACAAGGTCGTGGAGGTGGTAATTAGCTTGTGCACAGGGCATTTGAAGGTATTTCATATGGAGAGTCGGAGGGAGAGGTGGTTTGTGGGGCGGTGGACACGGTAGGGGCTTGGGTAGATGTTGTCGTGGAAGGCGCGTTATTAGCATTTGCTTCAGAAATCAGAACTCACACTATTAGTTACTAAATGATCTATTGTCTTGTGAGCCATTATCTTGTATCATTCTCTAACAGTTCTGAACACCATTTGTCATTCTCACCTGGTATGGTAGTTTCATAGGCTTCATGCGTATAACTTGACCAAACTGCAATCCCAACATTCACAATGTTCGAAGAAAGAAGAACCAAGTAGCGCAATAGACGTGTTGGATCGTTTTGGGTTTTGTAATAATGTTGATGTTTCTTTAGAAAATTGCAGTTTAGACATGTTGCAGGATGTACTTTTGGGTTCAATTGGTCTATGGTAAATTGGTAATATATTTTGGCTAAATAGTGTATTTAGGTTAATATTGTGGTTGGTATGGGTGTGAAAAACTTGGGATGGAACCATTAAAGAGTAATGATGCCTAAGCGGTCCTGCAATGGTATTGGATACCAATCATAGCACATAATTGGGTTTTCTCTTTAGAATGCAGTTCTTCTCTATTCGGGTTTAGTCCAGTCCACCAGATTGATCTATTCTATAGTCTAACTTGAAAGTTCCTAATTTTGAATCATTAGAGTCATATTCTACAGGGTCTGATACAAACCAATTTTGTGATTAAACGGATAGCCAAACTCACGAAACACAGAATCATCATATGAGAATAACAAGAACAAAGAAAATGCATATAAAGTTTCTTTGAAGCTGCAAGCCTTTTGTTACTTGTTGAACTAATTAGATAAACGAAAATATATATGAATAACATGACCTAGAAAATCTCAAAATAAATTAACCAAAGTTACCTTTTATTCATATGTAACCAAACTTTAATCTTTAAAATAAATTAGGGTTAAAATTTAAAATCATGTCTGAATCTTGACCTTGATTTTAATTTAAAAGTCGAGGATTGTCCAATTTTACCTCTATAATTGTCTCAATTTTAAAAATTCTTTATCTGTAATTTTAGTTATCTAGTTTTTAGAGAGTTCATATGTATAGGTATTGTTTGCCCCCTCTGTTTTAACTGCTTGCCGAAGCCTTTGTTTATTATGTTACTACCTTTTTGCTGTTATTTGCGTACGTTGCTAGAGTTGATGTTCTGTGCTAAGGTATCGTTTAGGTCGTACGTTTGCTACCCTTCACTACCCTTAAGGTAACCATACCCAGCAGGCCCAGCTGACAAGTATTTCGTCTTATCATGTACTCGACACGACAGACAGGTATGAACACTTTACCATTTTACGACTTTTATATCTTTCTGGCCGGAGGTTCTTATGGAAGCAGTCTCTCTACCTTTGGGTAGAGGTAAGACTGTCTACAGCTCACCTCCCTCATACCCCGATCAGGGATTAGGTACCGTTGTTGTTGTTGTTGTTGTTGTTTTTTGTTTTTTCTTGTGAAATGGAAGTTAAAGAATTGAAACCATTTGGATCAATTTTCATATTTGATTTTTACCATTCAATAAAAACCTCATCACATCCACTTCTGGGCACCGATGTCACCAATACAAAATCGTCATCTAAGCATCCAAATCTTCTGAAACCTCACTAATTTCCTAACTTCAAATACTTCCTCACACTCTTTCCAGACTTGTAATGAGGCAAACTTTACATAGATATACTGCAAACACCACCATATCAACCTCGACACCAGTCCCTTCATCATCATTCCATATCACATCAAATGATCAAATCCCTTGACTTTAATTAATTCTTGCTTCTTGATTTCTTTAGTATCTATACTAACACTTTTTTGGGCTTATCAAGATCAGTAAAAAAAACATTTTCACAAAAAATCCCTCGTGAACCACATCTAGTTTCTTGATCTTGGTGGGCTTGCTGTTTCGCCATTGTATGTCAACTAATTAATAAACATATCCGATTAAAATTAAAAATTTTATATACATGCCCAAAATATCATTATATTATAAGTAATTTAACGTCCTTATTTTTTATGTAAAAGTATATTCATTTATTCACACTGAACTAAAATCTTGTCTAATAGCAAAAATATATATTATTGTCTAATAAATAAGCTTGTTTAGATATTCAGGTTACCAACCTAACACTTGTACTTTAATCGGAAGATCAACGATGACTAAACATCATGATAATGACGTTTAAATGTTTAATGAATAAAAAAAATGTTAAAATTTTATGTTAAAAAGTCAATATCTCTGATAATAGAAGACGAAAGGTTACATATGACAAAGTATATTACAGTATATTTATATTGCATATTGCATATTTGACTTTTTGCATCCTAATTGTTTATGGTTATAGAAAAAAAAAAAAAGACTACTGCACGACTTTGAAATTATAGCACTCTAAAACACAGTAAACACTTAAATAGAAAAGTTCTGTTGAGGCTACTCGCGAATTAGCAAAGGTGTAACATATTATGCTAAACTTAGTTAACAAGATCTTTTTGTATCCTAAACTCGTTACTGAATCATTTTTATAATACTATATCGAAATTATTAGCTTAACATATGATGTTGAAGTATATTTTGACTAACTATAAGTAACCTATATTAAAAGTATATTTTATTTTTGTCTAAGCATAGAAAAACACGCTCAATGACAATCACAAGCGATGGTTATCCTATAGTGAGAAACATGCATATCTCCATGTGTTTCTAAGTGCTATAGAAGGATAATATAAGTGAATAGTACTTGTCCTGTTTTGTTATAGAGCTTAGGATTATTTATTTTTTAGTTTAATCAATATAATGTTAAATTAGGTTTTAACTCATATAAATAAAAAAAAATTGAAATTTAATTTGTAAATAAGTTTACCCTGGGAAAAAAACTCGGTTAGGGTTCAGAATGGGCTATGGGATATGGTACCTATTAGACTGGATACATCTAAATGAAAAAGACTTCGCCTTCTCGATAACTTGAATAAGGATATGCATTAAGCAAGGAGAAGTGCCAATTCAAGCTTCAAATGGATACATTTATAGAAGCAAACAGGACACAAATTACCAGAACACGGTCGTGAAGTATTACTCGTTGAAATGGTTCTTCGTAAGGTGTCCAACCTATTTAATTTATCTATAATCTATACACCATCGATTAATTTGTGATTTAAAGTATCGTAAATCTGGTGATATAATTCATGATGTGGTGATGTACGTATCACCAATATAGACGTCATTTTAACCAACATGTGCAGATCATAACTTAAAAAATCAATATAATAGCTTCGTAACTAATTCGTGAAACTTGTATAGTGACTATAGTCAGATAATATTAATTAACCCCAACTTGGTATAGTGACTATAGTCAGATAATATTAATTAACCCCAACTTAAATACAAACTTGTATGGAACCAGCACAATTGTTTTTTGTGTATATGCTTGGCAACGAAATTAATATGTTCATAATATTTCATTTTTATTTTCTTGTAATCTTGGATGATAATATAATAAAAGAATTTCATATTTTGATTTAGAGTTTTAAATGTTGACCCATTATTTGAAGACTTGAAGTACTACACATCCGTCAAAACATTCAATATGGTTCCCTATACCATCACCAGGATTTGTAGATGGCACTTTCAATCAAACATGCGAAATGTAGAATCCGACCTACCAAACATGGTTTCATCAGGATCAGATGGTCCTTGGTCCAACTTACTCAGTTTTGACTTACGACTTGCACATCATAACACTATGATTCAGTGACCAATCACTGGATCTTCCACTAACAGGGCAGAAACAGAAAATGTTGGTCGTTCGAGGAAGAGGCTTCATGATACTAGCCAAATTATACATGTTTTCATTTTAGTTTTATTGGCTAATTATAATCTGTATTTGTATAAAATTTAAGCCATTATTCATAACTAAACGGTTACATAATTAGTACTTGCATAAACTTTTATACGTATAGGTATCTCGAGTGATGGTGGCCATGCATTTGGAGCTAAACTGAAGCTTTTGAAGATGAATATTGAACTTGACAATCGATTGAAACTTAACGCTAAGGCCCTTGAGCTAGCTAGAGGTAATGCACGAAATAAAGATCAAAAAAAGAAGTTTGTTTGACCAAAAAAGTCAACGCATGCTACCATTCTAACAGTTTGACCATAATAATCGAACTTGTTGGAATTTACCATGTATTTGAAGTTACCCAAATAGCATCCTTAAAATACCAAGGAAAAGATTATGAATCCATATATCATTAGTAGGAATGTAGAATCACATTAAGTCTCAATGAGGAAAAGTTGACTAAAATTATGGTCAATATTCATTGTAGTTGGAGTGGAGTGCTAGCTCTCATACAATGGGTGAGGCTCTCGCACGACAATAACAAAGAGAAGAAGCAACCATTAAGCGTGAACGAGTAATGGCATACACCTTCAATCATCATGTAAACATTAAATCACGTTCGCCTTAGCTATTGCCCATTGTTTTTTTTTAATAGGAACAGAAGTAGTTGACTTGCCATCAATTTGCAGTGGCGTGCACATTCCAATTCAAGTTTAGGCCTAAATGATCCCAATCCAGCTACATCTAAATGGGGTTGGAGTTGGACAGAAAGATGGATTGTGTTCGACCTTGGGAAAGACGAGCTCCACCAGTTTCAACTCCAAAGAAAGTCAACACTTCACCCAAGAAGAAATCACCATCAACAAAAAAGTCATTGGCCGATTGAATATGCAATTAGGGAGGGATAGGCTAACCCTCAAACAAGGCTCAACATGATTTTTATTTTTCTTAATCTTTAATATGTTGTGTGGTGATCTTAACTATTAACCCTCACCAAGTCAAACAACAACTAACCAAAGTAGTATATAGCAAAAAACAATAAAATAACAATTAACATAACATATGATTATATGAGATATAAAGAGTACTTCTGCATGTTGCCTTAAAATATGTTGTCTGCTTCACTTTCGCCCCATTAACCAGTACGTTGATCACAAGATACATAACATAATGCTAGACACCAACTTAAAATACATCAAGTGTTTCAACAAAAGCCCAAAACGTACAAAAATTTAGTCAAAAACTTTTAGTCGGTAAAAAAAAAAAAAACCATGTCCTCTAATACTTCTGTCAAACTCACTTAATACTTCACCTAATGGTAAGAAAATATTGAGCAACAAAAGGTTGTCATATGGGTCAAGTGTAAAATCGGAGATTCAAAAACAAGCTCGAAAAGTTTACAACAAAGTAACTCGAAGGCTCTACATTCTTGTGGGTTGTGGTGTGTGAATTTACTAGAGTAGTCTTGCCATGAAAATCTTGTGATGTGTCATTCATTTGTTGTAATTTATGTAACATATAATGATTTAACATTTTTATTTGAAAATAAATGAATACAGTATGATTTTGGTTGTAAAACTAGTAAATTTATTCACGCATCACAGTGGGATAAAAAACTATACTAAAACTTTAGATTTTACATGGTTAACATAGAAAAATAAATAAGCATTAACCAGCTGAAGTTAAAATAAAAATGAAAAACTAAATATGATTTATATCTAATACTATTTTATAAAACATTTTCTCTTTTTTTTTTTCAAATCTCAATTAAGTATTTGAACTACCTAAATTACCTTTCTTCTTTATTCATTAATATAAACATCTCTATCTAATATACCTATAATACCCTTAAATCTCAACCATTCATTGGTCTCTCTCTTCTCAAATCTCAATCAATCATTTTTTTTCTCTCTCATCCATAAATCATTTTATTCCTCTAATTCATTCAAAATCTTTAATCTTAAAAACCAAATATCGATAAATTATAAAAGTTGTATGGATGTTCTTAAAATTTCATGCTCTTTAATTAAGTATTGCTGCTCATGACCAGTGGGAAGCTCATCATAGAACAAGAGTAACTGAAAGAATGGACAAAAGAAAGTTCGTTGAGCAGATCACTGGAGTTCAACTAAAGAGGAGAAAAGGACAATCTGAACCAAGTATCAGGATCACAAGGGTTGGTTTTGAAACAAATAGTGAAACTTGTGATCT
>JANDBE010000039.1:17625418-17642706 GCA_024320915.1 Erigeron philadelphicus
ACTTGGGTTTAACTAGAAACATGATAATAAACATAAAATGATGAATTTGAGTGAAATGTAACTTACCAAAACCTTCTCCAAGTTATGAAATCCGAAATTTAGCTAAATAGGGAGTTTTCTTGCACTTTGACTTTCAATTTTGAGATATGATGCTAAAGAGAGGATGATGATTATTATTCTAGTTTTAATCTTGCTTAAATTTCAATAAGTGAGATAGAAATCTAGAGAGAGAGAGGGAGATAAGTGTGTGTGTGTTCTTGGAGTGAAGAAGAGAGAGAGAGAGATAAGAGAAATGAGAGGTGAATGGAAAGATAAGGTAGGTGGGGGTTGGGTTGACTAGATGGGTCATGGGTCAAGACTTTGATCCATGGGTTGACCCATCAACATAACTAGGTGGTCATACTCCACGACATATCATCTAGCACACCGACAATCGACCCAATGAGCAAACATTTAGTCATATAACACAAGATGGCTTATAATATCATTTATTTCATTAATTTATCACATTGTACAAAAAGTCAACGGGTCAAAATTCACGGATGTTACATTGTTACATAAGTTGTTCAAATTATGCAATTCAAAGTAAAAATGGAGGATTTTGTGACCGTATTGTCATTTTGCTTTTAAAAGTTAGTTTGCGGAAATGAAATCAAATTAGTAATTTCAAAGTATTAATCTGAAAGAGTTTTATGATAAACAATAATATAAAAAGTCAATATATCCTTGTATGTTACAACTTGTTATGCTTTTATGTGAAGAACTCTATGACTTGATTGATGTGGAATTGAGATAACCGTAGAGGTATTTATTCATATAAATTAACCATAGGGTGGAATGCTAATTATTGAGCACCTAATAAAATTAACTTCATATTTTAGTAGGGAAGTGATTCTTTAAGTTCTCTAATATGACAAACTCTTTACCTTTGGATTAAAGGTCAACATATCTTGAATTTTGATCGTTAATTTTTATCCAATACAGTATATGGTAAAGATAAATTTAACTTGAAGAGGTTAAATTTAGACATTAGGGCATACAGTTTTTCAATTACAAAATAGATTATACTGGATGATAATTGGTCTATCAATCTATCATTATTAGACAACTCGTGCCAAATGCATGATGAAACGTGTCCAAATTTTGTGTTTTCTTAAGAAGAAATTCGTATAGTATATTGTACGTTAAAACTAAAATATATACGTATATCATTGTCTAACAAATTAGCCCGTTTACATATTCGGATACAGGTACTTTAGTCGGAAGCACCAAATTAGAACAAAAAAAAACTAGTTAGCTTAAACCAATAAATACATTCTACAACTAACATCTACCTTTTCCAAACTTTTCAAATCCCACCATTACGTCATTCATTCTTTCATTATTCTTAACACTAGCTACTATATCATTATTAAAATGCAATGACTAAACACCATGATAATGGAGTATAAATGTTTAATGAATAAAAAAAATATTAAAGTGGAATATTAAACGTCAATATATCTCTAATAGAAGACGAAAGGTTACATGCTAGATCTAAAACAAAGTACTCCCTCGTCCATACTATTTTTGCATATAGTTGACTTTTTGCATTGTTTCGTTAGATTCTCCTTTTCATGTTTATCATAATTGTTTAGGTTACGTGAGGAGTAAGGCGTTAGTCTCTCAAAAAGCGTCCAAAAACGCCTGAGGGACGCCAGGGTACACCGCCCCTGGCGAGTGGCGGCGTTCTCTATTGATTTTTGGCAGATAGCCTTCGGATGAGGACGGGAGAAAAGTGAGAATCTCAAGGCAAAAATGAACGTTACAAACGGTTATATTGACCAAAATTTACTCCAACATTAATTTTTTTTTCTTTTATAACCCTTTCTTTTTTACCCTTTACATATTCTTCATAGCATCTTTTCTCTTCTTCACAATTTCTTATATTTTCTCTCCAAAAATTTATAAAACTATCACAACTTTTATAAACAAAAGATGTAACCATACTACGATAACCCCAACTTTCATCCATCAACGCCAACAAATACGACATCGCCACCCGACATGAACGACCTGAATCTTCATAATAATCCCGGTTTTATTAATATGGTGGCCAATATGAATATGGAAAAAAAAAGTATTGCTCAGAATGGCAAAAACTAACAAGTAGCTTCAACTTTACCCATGTTGAAGCAACTTTAAAGATTTCTATCCGGGAGGATTAAGGGTTTAGTTAGGCTAGGTAAGGCTGCGAACATATGAGTCAAACCCAAAAGACTTTGTCTTTCCAGGCTACTTGATTAAGAAAAAGCTAATCGCGAAGTGCCAATCCAAGCTCCAAATGGATTAACCTTTATATATATATTTATAGTAATAGCAATAATCTAGTTTTAAGTGTAGATCCTTTCTATGTTTATAGAAGAAGGAAATGCGCAAATACCGGAACATTGTTGTAAAAAACTCGTCGACATGGTTTTATGTAAGATTATGTTATAAATATATCCAACCAATAATACAATAATATACATACATCATATCTATATACCATTGATTTGTGATTAAAAATATTACATGTAAATTTGGTGATGTAGAACATGATGTGGTGATGTATGTGTCACCAATATGGACGTAATTTGTTTCCAAAGTTAGCAGATCATAATTTAAAGTCAATGATAGGTTCGAATTTATTTTGTGACACTTGTGTGTAAACAGATAATATTTAACTTATAATAGAGAATCTCAATTGGTGTTGACATTGGAATTAAAATCTTTATAAATAAGTTAACTCATCATCCTAAGAATGTACCAATTCACTCATTCTTATTGTTTATCTTTGTACTAGTAGTTATCAGCCAATCATGGCAAGCGCAAGAGTTTTATATTTGTTTGTTCTATTGCTTATGATCATTGCCACGGCGAAATCTAGGTGGCTAGGTACGTCAGATGGGGTTGATCATGAGATCGATAATATGAATCCGGAAAATGCCTCTTTGCTTAAATTGGGGGTTTCTGAAGCGGGGTCGTTGTATACTTCTAAGAAATGTGAGAGCATCTACGGGTTCTTGCCATGTTCTGACACGGTACTTGAAAGCGTGTTTCTAATTATAATGTACTCTTATGTGTTAATGCTTGCTGAGGAGTGGCTACAAAAAGGAAGTGCAGCTTTGCTCTTATATTTCCAGAATCGGAAAATGGCTGGTAGTGTCTTCCGAATTCTTATGGCGTTACCAAGGGTCGTCATGCGTCATTGGTATGTTAGTAATTGTATATATGTATATAGTATCCATTATGTTATATGTTAATTAGTTAATCTCGGGCCAACATGGGTTAGCCCACTTGGTAAAGCTTATGCCTCTTGGGGAGAGGTTCAAATCTTGGGGAGAGGTTAGCCCACTTGGTAGAGCTTACTAAGTTTATCTCGGGCTCATGTGGGGTTAGCCCATTTAACAGAGTGTACCAAGGTTCAAATCTTGTTGTATGCATATTTCGGGTAGTTTCAGGAGTACTAGTAGATTTGGTGTAATTTAGCTGATCAAAGAAAAAAGAGTTTATCTCGGCTAATAGAATTGTATACGCACTTATATTTTTACAGTATCCGGAGCACTTTGTACAGAGTCAGCTGCTCGAAACCAGGTTTCTTTTGGAATAGCCATGTATGCTGGATCAACTGTTATTACCCTAACCGGAATATGGGGAGTTAAGGTAATACTGCTGAAAGAGGATATGGATAGTCAATCCAAGTCTACTACAGACAGTTCTTCAACAAGTAAAAAGAATAGTCTTTCATTTCTCAAAGGTTTGATCATCACCTTCCATACTCTTTTACTAGATTTCAAATAAAAAAAAATATTGCATTTTTTTTACTTTTTAAGTTTTAATAACTTCATATATATTCACGTATTTGTAATTTGTATGCACTATGGATATGGTTGGGTCAACTACCATTCAACAATTACTATATTTATTCACAGATGTTGGTGTAAAGATAAACGAAGACACTCGTGGAATGGCTTTTATCTTGCTTCTATCTTTAATACCATTTTCCGTTGTGGTTCTTCTCCAATTAGTGTTTAGTGATCGTGTGACGGTTGCAGTTTCACTTGTTGTTTCAGCCCTATCGCTTTGTGCCTATATTGCTTATCAGGTACTTACAAATAAGGCTGAGTGTATGTACTAGTTCGTGACAAACTAGAGTTATTATATTAACAATGAAGTATTTTTGTTATATTATGTACACATAGATTCTAAATCCAGAGTTGCAAGCGAGGAGTGTGGCGCATTTGAAGGAGGAGCAGTTCCAAGAAATGTTTTTGATTAAACTACAAAATCTTGCAAGTGAATGTCTTTACAAGGCTAACAAACCAAATATAGAGGCCATCAAAAGGTGCATATTTGTGTACAGATATATAAATCTGTATACTAGATTAGTTATAAGATATTGTACATCTATATTGTAGGGGATTAATCAACTAATGTGTTGTGTAATATATTTGTGTAGCATATTTAATTTGTGTGATCGTGATGGAAGTGGTCACCTGAAATTGGATGAGTTGAGGAAGTTTATACAAGATAATATTGATGATAAAGATGATGACATAAGTATAGAGTTTTCGGTAAAAGAAATTACTAGGCACTTTGAGAATGATGGGAAAGAAGGAGTATCAATGGAGGAATTTGTACAAGGATGCACACAGTGGCTTAACAAATGGAATGCTCCCCAAAATGGTGCATCTAATTCACATGCTCTCTTCAACAAGGCAAGTAAATTCTAGTTCTAATATATATATATACTCGTATTAAAACCAATTGAATTGGAAGAATCATGAAAACTTCTATATTATAACTTGATTTTTACAAATGAATGATATATGTAAACATATTCGTTCGCCTGTGAACAATCAAGTTATACTTATAATTACTTATGTTCATATGTGAATAGTTCTTACATCAACCTTTTCATATATATATAACACTATTTCATTGATATTACTCCATTCATACATTTTCAAAACCCGAATCGTATCCAGGTCACTACGACTTGGCAGGCAAAAAAAAAATTAGAGAAAAAGGCTAAAATATACGAGGGCATAATAAACCAAAAACATGATAATATACAGAATTATGATATCTACACTAAAAATCTTTGGGCCGTTGGGCATGGTTACCTCCGGTATATATATACTAGATCCGCCAATGCTCAAAACTGACATTTAGTATCTTAATGGATGACAGTTCGTTGTTGATAATAAAATTGAAGATTTCTCTGTCATTCCAAAAACCTTGTACAAGCCTCTTATCAGCAATCTGCGTGGAAATGAAGATGTAGAAGCTCATGAAGAAACGATAGAGAA
Organism: Erigeron philadelphicus; assembly: GCA_024320915.1. Classification (NCBI taxonomy): domain Eukaryota; kingdom Viridiplantae; phylum Streptophyta; class Magnoliopsida; order Asterales; family Asteraceae; genus Erigeron; species Erigeron philadelphicus. Next base: position 17,630,752 of record JANDBE010000039.1, read on the forward strand.
GTAATGTTCTTGCCTTTTCATATTCTATCGTTTTCCACCTCCTTTTCATACATTATTATTTACTTCATATCATTGTTTGCAGATTGTTTAGTGAATATGATAAGGATAAGGATGGAGAAATAAACTATGATGAATTACAAGACGCAATCGTGAAGTTGGGCATAGCTCAACAGGATCCAGCAGGTTTTGCGAAAAGTATAATTGATGACTTGGACACAGATGGCTCGCGTACAATCAACAAGGAAGAATTCATGGCACGATTAAAAAACTTGAAGGAAATGGCAGACGAGCATGCTTCGGGTAACAATGATCTACTCAAGTTTATTCAACAGTTCTCCACTGTAAGACAATTTATACATGTCTAACAATGCATCCCTCTTATTCTCATCTTCTGTTTTCTTAGAGGCCGTTTAGTTCTCAGAATGTATGGGAATAATAAAGAATGAAATTCTAAATTCCATTCCACCAAATTTGCATATATTCTGGGAACCAAACGGCCCCTTAACTATTCTTTTTCATGCACTAATAATCATATTAACAACCTACTATGTAGGAGACTATGACTGCTGGGAAGACCAAGAAAGATAATCCATTAGTCATCTTATATGTTGTGCTTGGAGCTGCTACAATTTACCTATTCGCAGGGCCTTACATGGAAAGTGTTATACAGTTGACAAATGCACTTAACCTGCCATTTTTGTTCACTTCATTTGTCGTAGCACCGTTTTTTATGACCGCTAAATCGATGATTACAACGTTAATCTCTACACTATTCTCACAAAAGACAAGCTTTAATAAGAGTGCTTCATTGGCCTTTGCTGAGGTTTGTCCATAGTACTTATCCACATGATTAATTACATTTCATCAATTCCCTTGTAATATGTTCCAACTCAAATACTTCTTTTTCCCTGTTAATTTCCTTGCAGCTTTATGGAGGATTGGTTATGAATAATTTGATGGGGTTAACGACGCTGTTGGCGATTGTTTATATACGTCGTTTGACATGGGACTACACAGCTGAATTGGTGACAATTGTAATGATTGGTTTGCTTATGGGAACTTTTGCAGTCACCCACAAAACGTACAGTCTTTGGGCAAGCATTGCATCATTCTTCTTGTATGGAACCAGCACAGTTGTTTATTGTGTATATGCCTGGCAACGAAATTAAGTGTTTCTAATATTTCGTTTTTATTTCCTGTAATCTTGAATGATAACATAATAAAGAATTTCATATTTTAAGAAGTGTATAATTGAGTATAACATTTTCCATGTGAAACACCACAATAATCAACTTCCACAAATGTGGAGATTGGGACTCGAACCCAGGTGTATCCTTCCGGCTCAAAGACCTTACCACACCCATTTGTTCGATATATGGTTTCCTACAACACCAGTAAACACTGGATATATTTTGTAATGCCCGACTTACACATGATAACTACATGCTATGGAAATCTCAATTTATTCCATAACTTCAAAGACAACACCTCGTAGGATTTGTATATGTAATCACCTTCAAGTGTCCATCATTGAAGGCTCAAACATGCGAAATGTAGAATCCAAACCTACTAAACATGGTTTCAATAGGATCAGATGGTCCTTCGACACCTTAAAATGTAGAATCCAAAACTACTAAACATGCGAAATGTAGAATCCAAACCTACTAAACATATATATGGCAGGAAGACAAAATGATGGTCGATCGAGGAAGAGGCTTCATGATATTTGTCAAATTATACATGTTTTCATTGTAGTTTTAAATTTTAATGGCTAGCTAATAGTATTATATATTTGTATAAATTTTAAGCCATTATTCATATCTAAATGGTTACTTAATAGTAGGGCTGTAAAGTGTAAACGGTTCGGTTCGGTTCGGTTAGCTAGATATTTTGAACCGTTTTTCGGGTTTTGGTTCGGTTCGGTTAGTTAGAAATTTTGAAATGTTAATTTCGGTTAACCATTTATTAAAATTTTGCTAATATAAAGTTTAGGTTTTTAATTATAATAGTCAATTTACATCACATTATTTAATTTTTCTATGTATAATAGTTGTTTAATTACATTAATGTTTCGTTTTATAAATAAATATACATTACATTTAATTTTGAATTCCTTTTTTCTAAGGTTATATTTATGCAATGCAAGTTTTTATTTAAGAGTATCATGATTAACTACTTAAATATCTTTTATAGGATATTACTAATATTTTTGATAAATATTTTAAACAACATTAATAACTTTTCTTAAAAAGAGTATACGTGTATATATATAAGAAAATTACATTCAAAATTAATCATAGATTTTGAAAGAAAGTTAGTAAAATTGTTAATATTTTAGACATCGGTTCGGTTCGGTTAACCGCGGGTAGTAAATATTGAAAACCGTAACCGAACCGTTACACATCGGTTTCTTTGTTTTCGGTTTTTTCGAGTTTCGGTTTTTCCGGTTTCGGTTTTTTCGGATCACGCGATTCGGATTGGTTTTTCGGTTTTTCGATTCATTTCTTACACCCTTACTTAATAGTGCTTACATAAGCTTTTGTATAGGTAACTTATGATGGTGGCCATGCATTTGGAGCTAAACCGAAGCATTTGAAGATGCATATTGAACTTACGCATGCATACAAGTGGTTCAAAGTTTTGGCTTGATATGGAAGAGGCGAAGAGCAGGTCCTCACAATTGTGAGGGAAGCCTAACCCAGGTATACAACCCACGCAATGAAGGATCCAGAGATGGCGGGAGTTTTTTACAAACCGATGACGATGTAGTCGCGATCTGTAAAAATATATCTATTCTCATCTCTAAACCTAAAGTTCTATGAGTTCAATCATATATCCCTTTGTCCCAATTTAAATCCCTTATTTTGACTTTTGAAGTCTTTCATTGACAACTTTGACCGTCAATTGTTTTGTGTGTGTTATACGTACAATAATTGATGAAAAATATATGGATAGATTCAGCTTTAGATATATTTTTCATTAATATAAATTCATTAGGTATTATGTTCTAAAAATATTTACGGTCAAAATTAATGAAAAAAGACACAATAAGTCAATTTTGAATTAAGACGGATGGAGTAATATGTAGTGCACCATGGCTTCTGTTACCATCCATGTTTAAGGAGATTTGGATTTGACTAACTGAAAATGTTTAAGGAGATTTGGATTTGACTAGTTGAATTCAAAATCTATAGGTCAATTAAGTCCTATTAGTTTCTATTATAAAAAAATTGCGACTAAGTTATAGAAAATAAATATCAAAGTAGCTAGTTGATGGAATTAGGAGAGGAAAAACTTAAACACATTCGGATGTTAAGATACTTGGGTTCTTAACTAGTACGGAGTAAGTAAATTAATGAGTTTCGGTATCCAAAGAAAACCATTTGGGCTCTTTGAGGTTGGGCTCCCCCCTTCCCCCCCTTACACTTTGCATCCGCCACACCATTGAAGGTCAGTGAGTTAGATAAGTCACATCATTTTTCAAACAAGAATTATTGGCCCCAAGTTAAAATTTATCAACATTTTTGTATTATCATATTTAAATGACTAAATCAATCATGACGGTTATTAAATCAATGGGTTACGTCTAGACAAACACGTGTATTTGATGTTGATCTTGTTAATTGTTAATTTGCTATTTATATTTACTTGTCATTTACTATTTCTTAGTTATCTTGTATTGTCATATTTAAATCACCACCAAGCCGCAACACGCCAGAGTCTGAACGACAATATGCCAAGAGCCAAAGATGTCGGCATGTTGGGCCAAATATAGCAGCACCACACCTAGCACTACGAATGTTCTAATGAAATGTTGTATTATTAAGGAAATGTGTTCTAATCTGATTGATAGAAAATTAGAAATAGAATGTTTACTTAATTTAATGTTTTAATATAAAAGATGATGAGGCACTAACAAACTGAAAATCTAATGTATTGGGTTATAAGTAAAAGTGGTTTGATGTGTTAAGTTAGTCTTACTAACGTGACATTAACAAACTCACCTTTCTATGTAATGAGTTACCGACTTTGGTCATATTGCCGAAACTAGAAGTCATGTACAAAAATTAGTGATAATAAGGGGGTGTTTGGGATAACTAATTTTTCATTATCGTCAAAACTAGCAACATATTACCTGTTTGGTTACCAGCATGGCCGGCTCAGAGGGAGGTGCAAAGGGTGCAACCGAGCCGGACCCACTATCTCTGAGGGCCCACTAGTATATTTGAATGGAAAATACTTAGACCATTCGTAACCATTCACCCCTTTCACCTACACTTTTTCTTGCCACATCATCATCACCTTCTCACCCCTTTCACTTCTTCTTTTTCCCTTAACCATTCACTTACCATTTGGTCCCCACCTTTTTTTTTTATAATTAAAACACAATACATTATAATTAAAAAATTAGATGTTTCATTAATATTTAAAAATAAAAATAAAATAACGAAACCTATCATAACATTAATTATAAAAATTAAATCATAAAATTAAACTTACTAAAACTGATTTCTAACAAATTAATTTAAATTCAAATGAAAATTTTAATAATAATAAAAAAAATAACTAAAAAGTTGAAATGCAATGAGTCACCTTTTTACCAGCCACATGTTTCAATATCTACCTATACAATGATAAAACAAAACATATAAATAAATATATAATTGAAAGGACAGCAAAGAATAATGTTTAGAAAAGAGTAAGAAAATATTAAAAAAATAAAGTACATATAGTTTCGCTCGGTGATCTTCATAGCCGACCTATGTTTCACCAACCTATCACCTTCACTTCCGTAACAAGTTCACCAATACAATCATCTTTTCACCTATTGTTTTAACCGACCTTTACAAAACCGACCTTTACAATTGGTCTTATAGGTAAAAGCTGTAATAGAGTTTGCAGCTTCAATATTGGAACAAAGAAGAAGACGATATGAAATGATATATTCTTTTATTTATTAGGACCATCTGTCTAGCGACCCCCTGCATTCATACATAGCTACATCTTTAAACCTCTAACAATATAACCTATCCAACTTTATTACAATTTTTATTACGAGTATTATGTAGTGTAATATACTAACGTACAATCTTTTTAACAAACTAATAGACCTCCAAATTTTTATAATAGACCTCCAAATTGTTTTAAAATATTTATGCTTCAATTGTACGAATATTTTTTTTTTTATAATTTGATGTTTGAGTTTATAGATGTTATACTTTGTTTTAGATGTTAAAGATATTATTGTTGTACTATTATATTTTTAAACTTTATTATTTACTAACTATTTTAGGGGCCTATTTTCTATTTTCAAGCCGGGTTCTAAAATTTTTTAAAATTTTTGGAGACGGCATTGGTTACCAGGTAACACGTCGGTACGTAGTCTATAAAAGATGATTTCTATTATTAATCTTATAGATAGTTTACAATTTCGATTATCTAACCAGAGTTGGTTGTTATTTATATCCTATAGGCTCACACATATACATGTATACAAGCCTCCTACAATCATTTACAATCATTGAGAAAGTCGCCAAGAAAAGATGCTTTCATCACAGCCTACCAACCAGAAACATAATCCTTCATTCCTCTCGTTTTAATTACCATCCTATCCATCCACTAATCCTTTTGTTTTAAATATATAACAAATAATTATTATAATTGGTTCATACGGTATATATGCAATCTAGTAAAAATACAAAGTTTTGATATTTTACCCAAATATTTGTTTCATGAAAATAAAAAGTTTGTCACCAATCATATGTTTCACTAATTAAAAAGTTCATTATTGACTTTATTCTCAAAGGGTAAGGATTGATGTGTAATGACTTGCCCTTGAAATGGAACAAGTAGATAACTTATTTCAGGGATTAATTAAATTCCACACAAATTTAAAAAGATCATTCTAAAATAAAATATTAGATCTCTCGCTGTCAAATCGTGACACGAAGTTTCTAACGAAATTTATCTTTCATAAAAATAATAAGTACCCTGTTATTGTATTTTTATTTTAAGCAAGAAGAGTTATTAATTGTAGCCATGCGAATTTTCAGCAAACAAGGAGTATAATAATAATCACCAATAGTCATAATTAAGATTCTTTGCACAGTGTTTTTGATTAATTAAACCCATCACAATCATTGTCAATTATCTGTTTGCCTGTTGGCGTAACCTCTTTAATGCAATATTTATGTGCTTCATTTTTTTTTTTCATTTCTTTTTGTCCATGTTTAGCTTTCTTTTTAAATTTTTTACGGGCTTCTTTTTTCTTTTGTTCATTTCTTTCCATGTCTAGCTATCATCCTACCTTTTGAACAACACGAGTACTATTATATATTGACTACTAGTATAATATTATATAAAATGTTTGCTTGATCGTTATTGCATTTCAATTTTTGTTTCTGTTAGTTTACATTTCTAAATGGGTTAAGATTCATACTTATTTATAATTTTATATTTATAACCGCAAACAACACGGGCAAATTAATTTATATCAATATCAATTAGTCCGACGTAAACCACGTACAAGTTCTAGTTAGTATAAATGAAAAGCCAAAATGTTTGACACTCTGACTAATTCACTGTTTTCATACCATGTTGGTGTTCAACGCATTGTGAAATTATATTTGGTATCAATATATCACAAATATGAGCAAACACATCTCGTATGTGTATTTACGTAGCTATATATGTAAATCCAAAAAATATGAAGATGGTCTAGCCGTCTAGGGTCAAACATTTACATATCTATATATATAAGATTTTAAGGTTTTTTATGTAATAACTTTTTAAAATGAAGATACATGTAAAGAAATATCTTCCTGGTGGTCATGTAAAGTATTTATAACAATTAAAGATATTCTTATTTGAGACTCGTTCTCTTAAATAATCTAAACAATAAACCTTTCATTCATGACCCAATACATGATTGTCAAATACCATAACATAATTATGAGTCACAATTGTTAAAAAAAACCTACTTTTAACTTAAGCAAAAGGATAATTGGATGTAATTCCTGATCTTATGTACCATTTAGTATCAATTAATTTTTAAATCATGTTAGTGTTCAGGTGAATCTAAACTACTTGATAATCCTCTGATGATCTCAAGCTTTGTAATCATATAAATTTATAATCTAAAATTCAACCAGTTATTATAGTTGTCAAAGTCGTACGAGTCAGAGTTGACTTGTATGAGTCGAGTTAAAATCAAGTGAAAACCGAGCGACTAGGTAGATGACTCGGCTTTGCTAACATTACTCATGTTTTGTTGTATGAAACGGTTCGAGTCATGTTCCGAATCGCGAGTTACAAAATAATTTTTTGATTAAATATAATTTTTTATATGCTTTTAAACTTGATTTTTTATTTTAACTATTATTATTTTTGTTTTTAGCTTAATATATCAACACAATATTTTATAATAAAAACTTATATAAGTATAAAAGTATATAACTATCGGTTATTAACTTATTATAACTCTTATGATTTAATTCACGTCTTGAATCATGAGTTAAAAAATTAAATTTTGAGTTCGAGTAAAAAAATATCGAGTTGATAACCATGCGTCTATGCCCCTTTTTATAAAAGATAAAATGTACAAGATATATGAAAAAATAAACTAAAAAAATGTTATTTTGTATGTACTCTACAGTCTATACAAAAATTAATTAAAAGTATATGGCAGATTGACAGGTGAACAGTTGTGGGCCATATCAAAGATATCCACAGTTTCTACTCACCCACCTTTTTGTTTTATTTCAGTTTCATTCTTGTTTCTGTGCTCCTATTTATGCAATCAACACCACTTCATTTTGTTTTACACCATTTCAATATCTCTTTTGGAAAGTGATTCAAACTCTAAACTCTGGTATGTCACTCACTATATACACTTTTTCATAATCATTTATATATATACTTGAACTATAGTTGAACTCAAAACGGGTTGACTTTATATAATTACTTTCTAATTTTGTTTTTACTATGTTATGGTTGTTCTTGTTATATGGGTATTTGCAGAAATAAAGTCAGCTTTTTTATGTACTTGTTGTATATATGATTTTATTGTACTTTTATGCCTGACTTATTATGAACACATATATGAAACCTTGAGTCTTCAATAGAATATCAATATACTAGTATATTATATTAGATATTGATTATTCATGTTTTTCATTCTATTGTGATACCAATAGTTGATTTTATGAATTTTAAGTGTTTGACATGTTTGGATTTGGGTGATAATGGTGTCTTCTAATATGATTTTGCAAGTGTTCTTATACAGATACAGAGTATTAGTTAAATATCTATCGAGTGCAAAAATTTAACCATTCAGTCACTTAAAAACAAACAAGTTCCGTGTAATCAGAGTCAAAGGCTTGACTTTCCATTTTTGATCATAATGGGAAATCAAATAATTTGTCTTGAAACTTTGCTGAAAAAGAAATACTTCAAATAATCTTTTTGTACACTTTTTTTTTCTCTTGCAGCATATATATACAAAGAGTGTAGCATCAAGTATGGGATCTGGTGATTGGTTGAAGAATATAGTGAGCATAAATAAAGCAAGGAAACAAAAGTCAAACAAAATGAAGGTATACAATATATCAGATTGTTTAAGATCAAAGTGTTTTACGTAATCTAACGATGATAAGGAGTATAAGTTATATGTTTCTTATTAGCATAACGCTTAAAATCGCATATTTGTTTTGTTCGTATCATTCTATTACTACTATTGTTAACCAAGAAGTATTTGAATGTAGACTTAATTTCTGTAAGTTCACACTATGTATTTGTTATGCACTAGCATTTTTTTCTTAAAATAGTTGCGGCATATTTTAATGTTTTACACTGTTACTGCATGATAAACGGGCTAAAATGCTATACGACTTTCATTTTTTATATCTGTGTATGCGTTTTTTGTGAACACAATTTCTGATAATGCATTTATACAGGATTATTCACACAAGGAAACGATTGGATTCATTCTAAAAACCTGTTACCCAGAGGATCGGGCGAGTAAGATTAATAAAAAGGCTATTGTTAGCTGGCTTAGTAAAGATAGAGCAGCTATACGGATTCAAACTGCATTCAGGGCATTTAAGGTATAACGCTGAAAGATTACAGGCTCCAATCTATTTCTGTGTATCAGAAAAGATGTAACATTTTAGTCTTAGTTTGGTAGAAGAGTCTAATGTTTGAGGTTTAAGACTTGAAGACTGGTCCATTAAAACAATTGAAATCATCTGATTTCCAAAAAAAATAAATTTGGATAGTTATACACTTATACTGATATTTGACAATTTTTTGTTGTGATTTTTTCAGGCACGAAAACTTTTATGTGTTATGAAACGAACAGAAAGGTTGCAGATACTTATGCAAGGAGATTTTGGCAAAAACCAAACCTCAAATACATTAAGAAATCTTCAATCATGGAACAAGATACAAGCCCAAATTAGAACTCGGAGGGTAGCTATGGTGGAAGAGAGTGGGATTAAGCAGAAGAAGCTTGACAATCAGTTGAGACTTGATGCTAAGGCCCGTGGGCTAGAGGTAATGCACACACACACAAAAAAATCAGTTTGACCAAAAAAGTCAACGCTTGCTACCATTTAAACAGTTTGACCTTAATAATGGAAGCTGTTAGACTTTACCATGTATATGAAGTTACAAAAATGAATCATCATCCAGATAATACTAATGAAAAGATTTTGGATTTTGATACCATTAGTAGAAATGTCGTATCACAAATGTGGAAAACTTGACTAAAGTTATGGTCAATATTCATTGCAGCTGGAGTGGAGTGGTAGCTCTCATACAATGGATGAGGCTCTAGCACGGCAAAAACAAAGAGAAGAAGCAACCGTTAAGCGTGAACGAGCAATGGCATACGCCTTTAATCATCAGGTAAACATTAAATCACATTTGCTAAGCTATTGCCCGTTGTTTTCTCATTTCTTTGAAGGAACAAAAGTAGTTGACTTTCCATATATTTGCAGTGGCGTGCACATTCCAGTTCAAATTTAGGCCTAAATGATTCCAATCTAGCTACATCTAACTGGGGTTGGAGTTGGACGGAAAGATGGATTGCTGTTCGACCTTGGGAAAGGCGAGCTCTATCAGTTTCAACTCCAAAGAAAGTCAACAGTTCACCAAAGAAGAAATCACCATCAACAAAAAAGTCAAACTCACTTAAGACTTCACCTAATGGTAAGAAAACATTGAGCAACCGAAGGTTGTCATATGGGTCAAGTGCGAAAGTCGGCGATTCAAAATCAAAGCTCGAAAAGATTACGACAAAGTAAGTCGAAGCTGTTAAGATATGGTGCAAAAGGTTAGGAATGATGGTTCAAGTTTTAAATTCTTTTGGGTTGTGGTGTGTTATTTTACACGAATGTTTATGCCATGAAAATCTTGTTATGTGTTAATCATTTATTGTAATATATTAATTTATGTTGCTATTAATAAATTTAAGATTGATTTTGGGCTAAACCCATGTACTTGGGTGTGCTTTTGTGCTATCAGGATGTAGTATAGAGATGAACAAATTTCTTTATTAAAGGCAATAAAGTTAGATGAAGCAAAGTGCAGGAAAATTAAACTTTAGGAACAAAGCTGAAATTCATTAGAGCTAAAGGGGCAAAGGGAAAAAAAAAAAAAAAGATAGTAAAACTGTAAAAGAGTGTTCGGTATCACCCAAATTTTGTGCCCACCGATAGGGTGCACTAAAATACAATTGTCGTGAACCAAAATATTTTCCAGAGAAGAGTACGATTTGGCGTTGTTTCTTGAATCTCTCTGGTTGATGGATGCATAAACATAGCATGTTCACTTTGAACCCCTCTCAAAAAAATAAAAATAATAAATTAAAAAAACCCGAAATTTGCTTTTAGATGACTTTGAGTTTGGATGCAAAGTTATGCACTTCAGTGGGCTTATCGAAAGGGTTTGGCCTGGTTATCAAATAAGACCCGCCTTGAGACAAAATCGTTGTATAAATATGTCAATACAAATCCTTAAATTCTTTTGTTAATATAAATCCTTTTTTCTGCCAATTGATTTTGAGCATGACTATGTATTCTCACACCCTTTACGTAAAGACGAAAAGTGGCTAAACTGGATCCAGGGCAGTTTATGGGCAAATTAAAAGGACCCGAAGTTAAGGGTCCAAATTTTTTAGAGCCCAAAAATGTTAGGTAAAAGTCTCTAGATCGATATATTATTGCCTAGTAGGTTTTAAGCCCAGGGATTACATACTAGGCTTTATCATTCCAAAACAAAAAAATAAAGGACCAATAGTTGCTTTTTATATACATAAATTGCTATGAAAACCGTAATATGGTCATCAACTTAATGAGAAATTTGATGACTAAATAATGATTTTGTGTCAATGATGACTAGTCCAACTGGTCAGAAGCATTCTTATGTTTTACCCAAGGTCTTGAGTTCGATCTTTAGTGATGACAAGTTGAAAGGACCAAGACTTAATAACCAATTAAAACGAAAAGGAGTAAAAAAAATATATTTTTTTTAAAGTGAACCACTGCGTCGCAGTCCACATGCAGAAAGTTTCGCTGCTTCGCAGCAGCTAGCAACTGCGTCGCAGTGGCCTAAAACAAGTACCACTGCATCGCAGTGGCCTGTTGCAGATGCCAGTCCTGCACATTTTCAGCAAAGCAGACTTTGGTACTAAAATTGATCAACATTTTCAACACTTTCATTTCAAACCAAGTTTTTCTCAAACTTCATTCCAAAAGTTTCAAACCAACATTTGACAAGATTCCCATCATATTTCCATGATCATATGATCCAAATTCACCTACAAATCCAAATGGGTCAATTACCCATTTTAGCATCATTTTTAACTAAAGCTTTTGTAAAAAAAAGGGGTTAATGTCTTCATGATTCAAATGATAAGCCCTACACTTATGGTTACTTATTTCGTTAATATGTTGA
>JANDBE010000039.1:17652697-17664579 GCA_024320915.1 Erigeron philadelphicus
CTAATTATGGAATGGTGATTAATTATGGTTGTTGACCTTTGACCGTGCTAATCTTCTAACAATTAATACTTACAAAATGTAAAAGATGTAATTGTTGACTATTTTTAACTCATCCTATCTCTTCAACATTAAGGTTTAAAGGGAGAAAAAAAAAACTCTCGTATCTAATAAGGGGGTTTTATTAAAGAAAATAGGTAATGGGCCAAGGATTTTTTAGATTTTTTGGGCTAGTTGAGGGAGGCTGAGCACCCGCCAGTCCCCGCCTTTGCTCCGCCCCGACAAAAATCAATTTTTCTACATTTTAAATTTTATTTATTAATATATGTAATTATAAATTATATTAAATTAAACTAAACTATTATATAATAGGAGGAAACTTGTAGAAAAAGAAGCTGAGGTGAGAGATGGCACGTGCAGTCAGGTGATGCACAATAAAACTAAAATAACCTCCTCCACAACAACCACACCACCCAATTTCGCCATTAAATTCTCCGCCACCTGACCTCCGTTTCCTCACCGGAAACCACCCACCCCATTAATTCTCACACCAATAGATAAACATACAATTATACATATACATATATTTATATATAAACAACAAAACCGATCTGTTATTAAAACATGAAAGAATCAACAACATCCTACGGTGACAACAACAACAAAAACCCATGTGAAGAAGTAAGTAAAGTGGTGGAAGAAATCAAAGAGTTGCAAGAAACAGCATCGAATTTGATATCAAAGAATTCAGAAGAAGATGCTTCATTAAGACAAAAAGCAATCGCACTTGATTCCAATATAAAAATGCTGAAATCTTTCATATCAAATTCGGTTAAAAAAGGGACATTAGATTCTAAACATGCAGATCATTTAGGTGAAGAGTTGAGTAGAGCTACTTATACTTTGACTGAAGGAGATGCTGCCACTTTCCTTCCCTGCAAATCACATGGTCAGTTAGTTTGTTCCCCCTTTTCGGATTGTGTTATTCGTTTATAATTGTTTTTAGGAGACGGTTATTTTTATGTATAACGTACTCAAAACCCTTAAAGGGGTGTTTTTAGCATAATACCCACCTTTTGGCTTTTATTTATCCTATTAAGGGCGGTTATGTTTATGCAAAATGTACCCATAACCCTTAAAGGGGGTGCGTTTAGCAAAGTACTCATCTTTTATTACTTGTATTAGGAGACGGTTATTTTTATGCACAACGTACCCAAAACCCTTAAAGGGGGGTGCGTTTAGCAAAGTACTCATCTTTTATTACGTGTATTTGGAGACGGTTTTTTTTATGTATAGCGTACCCAAAACCCTTAAACGTGTGTGCGTTTAGCAAAGCACCCTATTACTTGTATTAGGAGATGGTTATTTTTATTTATAACGTACCCAAAACCCTTAAAGCGGGGTGTGTTTAGCAAAGTACTCATCTTTTATAACTTGTATTAGGAGACAATTATTATTATGTATAACGTACTCATAACCTTTAGGGGGATATGTTTATCAAAGTCCTTACCTTTTTTTGCTTGTATTAGGAGACGGTTATTTTTATGTATAGCATACCCAAAACCCTTAAAAGGAGGTGTGCTTAGCAAAAGTACTCACCTTTTATTAATTATACTAGAAGACGGTTATTTTTATGTGTAACGTACCCAAAACCCTTAAAGGGGGTGTGTTTAGTAAAGTACTGACCTTTTCTTAATTGTATTGGAGACGGTTATATTTATGTATAACGTACCCAAAATTCTTTAAAAGGGGTGTGTTTAGCAAAGTAATCACCTTTTATTACTTGTATTAGGAGACGGTTATTTTTATGCACAACGTACCCATAACCCTTAGGGGGGTATGTTTAGCAAGGAGCTCACCTTTTGTTGCTTGTATTAGCGGTACCCAAAACCCGTGAGGCGGTATGTTTAACGAAATACCCATCTTTTATTACTTGTATTAGAGGCGGTTATTGTTATGTACACCATACCCATAATCCTTATGGGGGGTTAAGTTTAGCAAAATACCCACATTTTATTGCTCGGTGGTTAATTTTTATGTACAATGTATTCATAACCCTTATGGGGGTATGTTTAGCGAAATACCCACCTTTTATTGCTCGTAATAGGGGCGGTTAGTTTAATGTATAGCCTTGTTGAGAATAAGAGGCCTATGGTTATAAAAGTACCTTTTTGTTGTTGCCTATATAATATATTTATCTGAATGACTATGGTTTAGATGGTTAAGACATGAGTAAAAATATCGTATATGATTAATCTTTATGGCGGTTATTTGTGATGTACAATAAAATTATGTGTGTGATACATAATGTTACGGGCTATGGTTAACAAAATGCTACTGTTTTTAAACTATTATAAAAAGTTTGTTCATTTGTCTTCTTTAATTGGTTTGGTAAACAGGAGTTTTCTGTTTCTTGGAAAGAAAAGAACATGAAAACTAAAAAAAGTCAGTTTTCAAAAATTTTGATTTAAAGTTGAAAGGTAGGTATTGTCTTCTATATGAAAACTTTTCCATTAAGTTTGAATTTGAACATGTTGTATGTTTGTTGATGTTTCTTTGTGAACTTAAATGGGAAAGTGTCGTATGTTTCTGCACCTAAACAGCCCCTTAGGATTCATTGTTTCTTAATGTTTTTGACTCTATATGAAACACAATTGTATCTAGCTTACGTGAAATCTTTCTTTTGTATATCCCAAACGTTAAGTTTTCACCAGTTGACCATTTATGACTTATGGACCAGTGAAATGGCGGATGATGTGGCCACTTAAGTGGCTGCCATGTCAGCTGAAAATACTGGTTACCTAATGGACATGTTACTGGTTACATAAATAGTAGCAGTAAATTGACAGTTTGACATATACAAAAGCGAACTTTAGAATAGGATACATATGTTAGTGTTTCGTGTAAAGTTGGTTACATTTTACCCAAATGTTTAAAACTACGAAAAGATATTTGATCCAGATTATCGATCCTTGGTACATGATTAATTGTGATTTTATGTCCAATGTAATTCAGATATATTTTCCTCCAAAGTCAGGGTATTAGTTTATCTTGATAAATCATATTTTTTCTGTGACATTTAGATAAGATTTGAAGATGATAATATCAGTCATTATTGGGTAAAAGGGATTTTACCCTAGTTAGCATACATATAGAGGATGTAGACTACAACTCTACTAGGTTTGACTACAGATGTGTTAGTAGAAATGTTACCTTTCAACTGGAGATTGTTGATCGAGTGTTATTCGGTTACAGGAAGATTTTTGAGGATGTTTCTTGGTCCAATAAATGTACGTGCTAACAGAAAGGATATTCAATTGAAAGTGAAGGAGGAGTACTATAGTTTTAGGGTAAGTGGTTCTTGGTTTTTGATTTCAGTTAGTATGTCAGGATGCTTTTTTTCTTTTTTCTTTTTCCTTATGGTATTTTCTATGGAAAATGGACAGGATAGAACTGCATATCTGTTTCTGTTTTTCCCGTCATTGCTACTGGTTCTAAGGTCACAAATCTGGGGTGGATGTTTCCCTGCTTTACCTGTCCAGATTTACCAGGTATGAATCTTTTCCGTGTACCTGTAATATTGTGTTTTGAACACATGCCAGTAGTTAAACTTGTCGTAAGAGCATAATGAGTGTGCCGTTTTCAGGCATGGTTACTCTTTCTTTATACAGGGTTAGCTTTAAGAGAAAATATTTTGAGAGTTAATGGAAGTGATATACGTCCATGGTAATTCTATATTATTTCCTTCATGTTATATTAATCTTTTAGTTTGAGAACATGTCTCACATATTTTATGAAGTTTGAGGTGGCAATTTTGATTCAATAATGTATGAATGAGTAGATTTGGGTTTGAAAGTTGTTCAAAGTCTATATTTAATGTTTATAACATCCTACATTATGTGTTTTTCCAAAGATTTAAGAGGACATTATTGTAACTATATTGTTTTTGTAATCATAATTAACACATTAAAAAGTTATATAATGGACAAGAAATTGTTCGCGAGTCAGCCTAGCCTAGTCTAGTCAGACCTGTTATGATCTGTAATTTGAAATGTCCCATTTCATCCGGATACCATACCCACTAATCTTGCCACCTCTACATATGGTCTCTATAATTGTATGCTTTAACGCTGCATATTTTGTTGAAGCCTTTTCATCCATTATGCATGTATGATTGATTTGGGAAAGAGTGATGTCTTAAGGCTTGTGATGTTGCAGGTGGATATACCATCACTATTGTGCCATGGGTATGGCGCTCATCAGCCTTACCTGGGAGATAGAAAGGCAACCTGACTGTGCCCAGAAGCAGGTTAGAAGATTGTTTTTTTCTGATTCGTTTTGAGGTCTGGGATCCAAAATTTTCATATGTGTATTCAACCTATTCGCAGAAAGGTATACAATTGTTTTTGAGATGGGCAATCATGCAAGGTATAGCAATGCTTCTACAGAACAGATATCAAAGGCAAAGATTATATACACGCATTGCCCTGGGAAAGGTGATAATAATGATTATAGCATATTGAGCATACTGACATGATGTTAATAGAAAAGTACCTAAAATAGTTGAGTGAGTTATATCAAATTTAGGATCCTTATTTCTATATCATCGAAAATTTATCAACCATCTGTTTTGATTACAGGCAAGAAGAATGGATGTTGTGTGGGGTGAAACTGCTGGAGTAAAGGGTCAATTATGGTTGTTATTGCCCATACTATTGTTCCTGCAGGTGATTTACTTTCTTATTATTGCCCATACTTTATATTTACATTTTACTGGCAGCTATCTTTTGATTTTGTTGAGTTATGCTGGGAGTAAGGAAGCATCTATTTCCTTCATTCATAAGCAGTGAAAGGACAATCTCTAGTGTAAAATCTAGTGATAACTGTATCGTAATGCAGATAAAATGATGATCTGGTATGCAAACTGGTGTGAGTCAATTCTGATACATTAAGCATCCATCTAGTATTATTAGTCTGCATTAAATGTGGCAAGATGTATGGGTTGGGTAACGAGTAATTTCCAGTGCAAGTCAACATGGGCTGATTTGGGTTGGGCTGACCCGCACACGTCTAGTTTTTTCCAAATGTAAATTTATTGTAAATTAGTTATTACAGTAATTATGATTATATAACAATAGTATTACAATAATTACAATCTAGATCTTCGAATTAAACAGTTTAGAAGGTTATGTGGTATTACAATTAGACTTCGAGTGACTTTCAGTTAAAAATTTAAAACGTGTGCCTACACTTGTGATTTCATCTTAGCCTTGGGTCCTTATAGTTGCATTCCTGATCCCCTCACACATTTTTGATCCGTTTTTATATTAGAGGCGAGTAACTAAATTATACCTGTGAAGAAGTACCTATAATCTATAAAACCATGTATTAGAAGGATCTTCACCGTCTTATGATTGAATATGAAGATCCCTCGGAAATTTTGAAGTAACATGAAGATCCCTCCACAGGATCTTCACTGTTTAATCCCTCAAGTGATGGCACATGTAGCCATGATGTGACTAATTAATTTGTAGCATAGGACATTTTAGGTAAGGCAAACTTTTGGCAATCATCATGCACCAAATTCAAGTATTGTCGTCGTTTTTAGATCCAAATCCCCATTTCTCTCTTAGGATAAATATATAATCTATCTGCACATGACTACATGTTTATAATTATATTTTTTGGGCAAATAAATCAACTACCTGATTTTGTAAAATTTATTTTTTTATTTACTGTTATTTTGTTAACAATGATGTAGCACTAAGTTGAAGTTAAGAAGTATTAAGGTATTTTCAAGGCGATACATATATGAATACTTATACACCTACCGGTTATTTTCTCATTACAGGCCTTTGAAGCATACGTGGGTGTGCTATTGCTAAAAATTGCAGTGGTTGGTGTTGTTTCTGAATGGCAGGTAAGATACTTCACAATACCTGTACACATTGTTGAGGGCAATTTTATCCCATTTATGTGGAAAGCGGGTCTTATGGGTAGTACTAAAGTTGGCTAATATTGAAAACAAGTTGAACAGTTCAAATGGGTTAAAAGCAACCTAATGTGTAATCATATGCTTATATCGTATGTCACAGGATGCATTAATAAATCATAATATTAACATTAATTACTTTCAAATTTTTCTAAAACATTGGACAGCAAGTATTGGCGGGTTGCCCCCCCCAGGCATTCTAATTTACACATGAATATTCAATTATATGACTCTGACTTTTTTTTAATTTTATACCCAATCCACCCATTTTGCCACCTTTAGTACAAGCTATTAGTTTTGTTATGTTTCAGACTTCCAGGTTTTCATTTTATGATCTTGCTGAAGTCGAATAATTTTTTTTTGTCTCTGGCAGGTTGTTACTTGTGGAATCCTTCTGATAATCATGGCTGTCGGGAATTTCTCAAACACAGTGCAGACACTTGTACTAAAGTCTCAGTTCAAAGCAAAAATGAAGAGAGGTAAAAGCAAGAGTGACTTAACCCAGGTATCCTCCACATCAAAGGATCGATGATTCACAAACTTCTCAATAATTAGAACATTACGTTGGTATATGAGATTTTAACAAGTTTCTCCCCCATCTGATACTGATTTTTATTTGCTAGTGTGAACATTTGGATTTCATATATGATTAGCTTAGTGCCAGTATGTTACAATTGTACACGAAATCAATAAAACATCTGGTTTTTTTGGAACCCCGTTCCATATTGCATAATTTTGGGGACTAGGAATCCCTTGGAGAAAGGAGATGCTAAATGGACAATAACTTTTGGGGTAATGGTATTCCTTGAGTTGTCCAAATCATTACAAAGGTGTAAAAAATGGACATCTCATTTTACGCTGTTCGTATTTGGTTACAAGTTTAGCTGAATTACAAGGAAATATGATATTCCAAAAGTATCGTGGTTCCTGGTTTCAAGTTCCAATCCTACCAGCACCAAGGAGGGAGGTATGCAAAAAGTTCCATGGTGAAGACGGTTGGTCAACCAAATGCGGGTCACCGTGTGAGCTTGGTTTATGTCTTACAATGACCATGGTTTGCTATCTGTTCAGGTTGTCGAAAAATAAACTTTTTGGAAAGAATACACAATACAAAATTGTTGTGCGACATCTTGTGTTAAATTAAAATTGAAACTTTATTGAATACTTTCACAAGGATGGAATGATAACAACACAAACTCAATGTCTACTATACAAGCACATGATATACTTTACGAAACAAATTTGGTGCCTTTTTTTTTTTTTTTCCTTTTTTTTCACAATGTCCAAATTTTTGCAATACATTAAACTAGTTGATGCTATCGGTACGGAAGTGATCATTCAATCAATATGGGTGACAGATACGCGAAAGCAATGTGAAGAGTAAACAGAAAGGAGTAGATCAAAATGAGACAGTTACACTCGGACATGATTGTCAAGTTATCGATACGATAGACGGTTTCAACTGATATTTTGCAGACTTATTTATCGCTATTCATCACAATTTTGTAATATTTTGCATGACAATTAGAGTGCCATGGAGTACCATATGTATATGTTAAGCGAAATCCAAAGTGGTTATAGTAGATAAACAATTCGTTTTGGTCACTACTTTTTATGTATAGAACCTAAACTGAGAAACCGGTTAAACAATAACGTCGTTATTCTGTTCGTATTTGATTTTAAATTAGAAAAAGTAAATCTCATCTATAAAGGAAACTTTAACAGCTGAGCTTTTACGTATAAACCCTATACCGATTTACATATAAAGTTTTGCTAATTTGTATCTCATCGCATATGCATATGCTAATACGTATTAACTAACTCAATATTCTTCCTAAATGATGAAAATATTAACTTAATACATATCAATTGGATATATTATTTTTCTTTTGTTAGTATGAATCATGTATATGCATAATTATTATTGTTTTACAAGAAAAAGTCTCAAGTTTGAAACCCTAAACGTGATCAGAAAAATGTTTGAAAATGGTAACGCCATTTACTCGTTTTTCCACATTATGATATGATATAGTAATTTCTAGTTACAAAACTTGCAGTGAAAGTTGACTTTCATTTGACTTCTGATGGATTACCTAAAATAATTTACATACTGTAGTTGGACTTGGAATACTTCTATCACAAGATTTTAAGATCACGTTTCTATTATGCCATTTTTTTTTTTGACATTATTGTTATTATTATTGACAGATACTTGCAACCAATCAATCATAAATAAACTTAATACAGTATCATCTTTAGTATTTTTCTTGAATCTTGGTCATGGATATCTCAACAACAACAAGACCAAATAAACTTTTACTAGAATTGTCTCAAAGATTTAACCAAGTTTCAAATGCTGAATCATCATCAAACCAATCTGAGCTGTTCAAAAAAACCAACAGAGCTGCAGTTCTGATTTGTTTATTTGAGGAACAAGATGATGTTTATGTTATTCTTACTAAACGATCGTCGAAACTGTCGTCTTATTCTGGTAAAGAAAGTCAATGCTCTTCAACATTTTTGATTTAGAAAAAAAAAAAAAAAGAAGAAATGAATGTGTGTTTTGTTTTGTTTTTGTATTGTAGGAGAGGTGTCATTGCCAGGAGGTAGAATGGATGAGGACGATAAAGACGATATTCAAACCGCGTTGAGGGAAGCAAAAGAGGAAATTGGGTTGGATCCTGCACTGGTGGATGTTGTTACTGTTCTTGAACCATTTGTAACCAAGGTGAAAATAACTGTGTTATAATATGGACTAGTGTATGCAATGAATTTAGCATTTCTTTTGCAATGAAATTGAGAAACGTGAGGGTACCCAGATGATGAGGAATTAGGTGAAGATATTTCATTGGCATCATAAGCCCATCCAGGGTGGGTCATTGGGTATCCAATGTGGTACCGCCGTACTGGGGCTAGGGTTCCACTCATTACCTTTTTTTTTTCCTTCTTATTTGATTATTATTGTAATGCAATTCTATTAGGAACCCTGATAATAGATACATTAGGTATTGATGTAAAAAGATCTTTATTACGAGTATTTGTTATTGTACTATCCATGGACTCTAACAAGACGTGGTACACTTAAAAGCTCTCTGCATATGCAAGAGCCTTAAATCGTACTAGTATAGGTTGATCTTTGTATAAAATAGAATGGTGAGCCACCAATTAAACCTTTTGAAGTTGTATGTATTACAAAGAATTAGATCTAGGAAGTGATATGTCTACAACATATTTTGGGCATCTATAACAAATGTACATATTAAACTGCGCAGTTATATAAAGCTTGCATTGTTGTAAATGTTCAAATGATGTTGTAGATTTATCACTTCCCACAGATCTAAGTTGTATAAGAAAATGATATGTTGATATAGCACCCCATTAAAGTCATTTGAGTTGTATGCACTATCAATGTGGGTCAAATACACAAGAGTTATACTAATATTTATAGTAACATAACCTTCTGTAATGATGTAGGTGGTTTCAAGCATTAAAAATACTCTTTATGGGACTTACGACCCGTTTGAGCCATTGTCTAACTTTGTGATCGTCATGACAGAGGAACGTTACTGTAGTTCCAGTGATTGGCATACTATGGAATAAGCAAGCATTCAGTCCAGCTCCAAATGCTGAAGAAGTAGAGTCGATTTTCTATGCTCCTTTTGAAATGTTTCTCAAGGTTTGTTTTCTCACCTTCCCCAACCTTAGTTTGCTGCTATTGTTGGAATCACATTAATTTAGAGGTGACAATTTTGGCCAGATTCGCATCATGTTTTGTCACTAATAATTCAAATGGGCCCAACAGGTTGAAATTTGGCTAAATCATATTTTCAAAGCTTAGACTTTCCTGAACAACTTGTTAACTTTATTTTAAAGTTAAATCTATGATTGGGATGAAACCTAGGACTCTCGAAAAACCTCACCAATACTCCACCCCTACAAATATTGAAGTGAGACTCGAACCCTAGTTTAATACCCCAAGGTCAAGGACCTTACCAATGGGCCACCAACTCCATTGGCAAATTTTGTGAGCATATATGTCAACTATAGATAAAGTTCGCTTCCAGTATTCTAGTCGTTGGAAAAGTAAAAGTGTTTTTACTTCAATACACATATTCAAAAGTGGGAAAGGAAGAGGCGGGGGGACAGGTGTCTGGTCGATAAAACCCATATTTTGAGCCAGCCGACGCCTTTGCAACTATATAGTACTAAAATGGGACATTGTTGATACAGGACAGAAACAGACGACAAGAGGAGAGGGAATTTCAAGGAGACAAATACTTGCTTCACTATTTTGATCATGTAACAAATAACAAAGAATACATAATATGGGCTCTAACTGCGGGAATCTTGATAATGGCTGCATCAATAGTTTACCAGAGGCCGCCAGACTTTCAGTTGAAAATGCCTAAATTCTGGAACCGAAACTACAACAAATTCTGATGTTGATAGAATCAAACTGTCATAGTCACAGAATTCTATATCAATGTGTATTCACACACATATAGATCTTGTGTATAACGTATGATATTGGAAATGAGTGTATTCTGGAATGAGTTATAATTGAGAGGATATGTATTCAAAGAATAGTAATCTATTACTTATCTTAAATGAAACTTTTTGTTATACACATCTCGTATAAACGGTCATAGTCGTATTCTTGAGTTATATACGGATACATACAACACATGTTCATTAGAGTAGACGTAATATTGTCTACACCTCACTTCCCCATACCCTACTTATACTAGGATCGGATAGACGGATACAGTAGTAGTAATAGTTGTTGTAGTACACATTTCGTTTAATCTTTGACTCTATCTTTGATGTAAATATACATATTTGGATTTGTGGTACCATTGGAAGAAGGCTCACATGTTGACTTGTGGTACCATTGGGTATGCAAGCTGTGAGAGTTTTTCCTTTTGGGGTGCCAAGCCTGGAAAAAGGTTCAGATGTATCAAAATGTCTTAGCGGAGAAAATTAAGTTTAAGAAAAATCCATAAAAAGGTAAGCTTTTTACACAAATTTCCTAACAAAGGAAATCTATTTAGTTTTCATCTATTTAAAGAATCTCATTTCTAAAAATTTCGCAATAAAAGGAATGTCGTTAATTTTTAACGCCATCTCTCCATTAAATGTCACGTCACCGTGCTTATCATTACAAATTGCTTATGTGACCTTCGACTGAAAATGAACATACATATATATAAGTTTTTATATATGAAAACACATTCAGTTACCCTTTTTCTTAATCTTCTGCTCCTTTTCCCTTATTTTCTTTTTTTTTCCTCCAATACCCATGAACCTTAAATTTTAAATTCTGAGATTCAATCGAATATAGATTAAATGTCGTAATATATATGGAAAGATTATTAAATGTTTAATATATATGGAAAGATTAATATATGTAAACTTTTAACAATGCTATATCCATCTAACATATAGGGAGCAAACCTTTTAAGGCATTGCCAGGAGACGAACCGGCATGGACGCATCCGTGTGAAGAGTGTTAGCCATTTATCCGTTGTTGTCTTTCAAATAAAAATAACCAATAACTGATACGGATATGGTCAACAATAAAAGTCAATAGTCAAATTTTGTATTTGACTTTGACTTAGGTTGAATAATTTTATTTGTTAGTCAATAGTCAAAGTTGTATTAATTACCTTTGACTTTGACTTTCTTGTTTATTCCTTAAATTGTTGTATGTATGCCTATAAATAGGGTTGTATTTATTCATTGTAAAAGAGAGACAAGTTTTATGAATTAAAGTAAAGAACGTGTTTATCGTTTCTTTGTCGATTCGGTCGGCCGATGACGTATTTACCGACGTTTAGTAACTTGGTTGGCCAAGTACTACGCCGCTAGGTTTAGCCTAGGATATCGAGACATT
>JANDBE010000039.1:17761598-17774196 GCA_024320915.1 Erigeron philadelphicus
TAGTTAATGATGTGCATATATTGTATATAATCATGGGTGGTGGACGTGAGGTGAATGTTGAACATTTATAATCTCATCATAACTCTATCTCAACTTCTTTTTCAGATCAAGGTGAGTTCCGTAGCTCCCTACTCGCTTGAGATTCGGGTTGGAAAGTGTACATTTTTATGATTACTTGATTGATTGTTTGATTGAATGATTGATGGATTGATTAACACGTTTGATTGATTATGAACATGATTGTATAAGTAGGATAGTTGTGCATACACGGAAGTCGATTATGTCTTCAAAGGGTTTTAGATGTGGTGGGAAGGTTGCGAGTGACTCTATATATAATCATCCAGGACTCGTTGAAAATAAAATCCTCCTAAGTGTATGTACGTATTGTTTTGGTTGGTTTGATGGTTTGATGATTAATGGACTTGTGATTGAGACAAACACGCATACATATTGATATGGATACATGTGAGACGGACATAGACCTCCAAGTGTACAGATGTATACACTTGAGATTCATTTGTAAGACGGACATGGACCCCGAGTATATAGACATATATACACCGATGATTTTGAGATGCCACATTGTTCTTTGGGATGACATGTGAGTATCGTTGCATTGGTGACTTGATGGTCACACTTATGATATGCATTACGACTTTGTCATGCATACGACACACATCTCGATATTGATATCACTTGTGCTTATTTGTTACACGCATTACTTTACATTGTGAAAACTTGATGTGAGATATTGTGACGCTTAAAAGCTACTTGTAAGTTATGTTTTGCTTTTACTTATACTTATTGTGATTATTGGTGATGGTTCCTCGTGAACCATTACTACGAACTCACCAACATCGTGTTGACTTGTTTAATACACTTTTCAAGTAACCAGGTTAATCCAGGACGTGAAGTATGATTGATTGCTTGCTTTTGAACCTGGGCATTGGACTTATATGGATTAATGATTCATTTGCCTACTTTTGCATTATGCCTAGGATCGATAGCCATCTGTTGATGATTATTTTGTAAACTTTGATGGATACTTACTCTTTATGCATTTTGTACTTGAATTATCTTATTTATGGATTCACCGGATCCTTTATTCACATTCAGTTGATGTTCTACATTAATTCCACATTGTGTTATATAATTTTCGTAATATTTCAAGCACTAACTCGGGGTGTTACAATATTACCATTGTGGTGAGACAGAATACAGAGATACCATATGACCACGAAAGAATGAAACTTTGAAACCAAACCACCTCATAACTTCACCTAAAGTCATGATTATAAAATGAAAAAAATAGATATAAATACATATGTGTATATATATAAGTGCAAGGGATGTAAAGAGAAAGCAAATCGAGAAGAAAAAAGAAGAAAAGATTTATATAGATGAGAATAGCTAGATGTATTATTGACATAGATAAAAAGAGAAAAGGTTACCTAAAGAAAACTAAAGGATAAGCTAGAAATGCACGTGGCAAGTTTTTGAAATGTAAATTTTTGTGTCAAATGTTTTAAGAATGATAAGTTTTCGAAACAGTAACTTTTGTCTTACAAAGCAAACTAGTTTATTGGTAGATAGGTTATAATAAGAGTGGAAAGATAAAATAAGTCTAGCTTATTTTGAGTCCAAAAAAAATTCATTGATTTTCTTCCATCTCTTCCAATTCCAACCACCTCCTACCACCACCACCACCATGATCCTCCGGTGAGGACGACCATCTCCGGCGAGACTTACACATGTATAAGTACAACTTTTTTACACATGTGTAAGTACAACTTACACATGCGTAACTTACACAGTTACATGGACTTTTTTTGGACTCAAATTAGCTTGACTCAATATATCCCACCCTATAATAATATAGATATCTTTAATACTCGTATATATTAAATAAAACTTTTAATATTAACTTATTCAACTTTATTTCCTATTTTCTAAAATTAGATCATTTTGTGACATTATCATTGGCTAAGAAATTAATCAATAATACTTCTGGTCCTTTTTTTTAAAAAATATAAATGTCTTATAAAATTCTTTAACTTTATTTATTTTAGTTTAATAAATGACCTAATTGAATATCACTCTATAACTTTATTAATCATATATTTATGATAATAATACTTCGTAGTTTTTAATGTGTATAACTTACAAATATGTAAAATCATTTATATAGTATTTTCATGTATACATAGCTTTATATATTTGTATTGTTAATGTGATGTATAAATGATACGATTATTTGACCAAATTTTCATTTAGAATTGATTGATATGTTGAATATGATATTAAATTTTGATAAAAAAATTTATTTTGATAAATTTAATATACTCTTATTTTGATAAAATTTAATAGTTGTATTATTCATTTATTGTTTATTTATAAATAAAACATAAAAATATGATATTACAACGAGAAATTTCAATTGCATTTTCTTTCTATTATTAACGATTTTATTTCAACAACGCAACAGGTTTTTTTTCAAATATCTTTCTATTACATGTTTCTTTATGTGATTGTTTAGATGCATAAATACCGCCCCTAAGTCCCTAATAAGGAGTTTTAGGCGGTTAAAAGGCATGGGTTCAAATCCTTGCTAAGTAGATTCCCTCTCACCTATTTGTCTGGGGAGTCATCGGGCTGTAGTCTATGCAGTAGTGACTCAGGATACTTATTCGGTACATAGGACCAGAGGGTTCTCATCCATTTATCTTATTTTTTCTTTTTAAAAAAATTAACATAATACCTTTGGTATTCTTAATATAATATGAATAAAAATTATGTAGTTATAACTCACGGTTAATAAAAATATCTATTATTATTCATAACTATATGATGAAATATACTTATTGTAATATATGTGTTCCATTCATATATTTTAGTTTTATGACTGAAAACATTTTTGGTTAACATTTTTCATTGACAATAAACATAATATTATAATTGTAGCTCAAAAAGTTCAAAATAATAGATATACATAATAATCATTTTCATTTATCAAAAATTTCTTAACATAAGGGGCAAGGATGTAGTGCCAAACCTTTGACAAAATGACAAGTTTTTAGCCAATTACATAATGACAAATGGCAAGGCCAAAAATTAACCAAAGCTTACCAAAACTTGTCAAATTTAAGGGTGTAAGCATTATTTTTGCCAAAACTTGCCACACAAAAAACAAAATACAAATAAAAAAAAAAAGGAATCTTGTGTACAAACTTTTGTCAATCCTTGGTTACAATCGGCCAAATGTTGCCGAAGTTACTTGCCAAAACTTGCCAATGCTACTTGCCAATACATGTGCTATAGTATGCCAATTTGCTAAAATTAACCAAAACTACTTGCCGATTGTTTTTTTTTCCGATTACACCCCTGCTTCTAAAGAATAATTAATGTACAAATCTCGTGTATTACACTCGTGATAAACTACTTACGTGTATAGCAAAGTGTATAACAACATCCATTTACAAATACTGAACATTTGTTTTGAATTACCTTTCAATCATCACACATTATCGACTCTAGTCACACACCTATATAAGCCCCTTCCAGTTCAATCATTTTAGCGCCAAATCATACAAACGCAAAAACACACACAAGCACAAACTCCAGGTTTTCTCTCTCGACCCTTCTTCATCTGTATCTATTTCTTAATTCTATCCTATATATATACATATCGATTATATCTATATACTATATCTATCGGTTATATTTCTATCTAATTATCTCGATTCAAATCTGATTAATTACACTTCGTGTTCCTGTTGTGACAGTTAATTCATGTAAATACCTAAATATCGATTAGATCTAGAAAGTAAATAGGCAGATTCCGCTGTATTTCAATGCTCATTTTTTCAACAATTATATATGTTTATATAAGTATATCGTCATATATGTATTGATTGATTGATCAATTTATGCAGTTTTAGCTCAATTGAAACCCTAGATGCTGAGATCAGTTCACTCTGTTTAATTGCTCTGTGTAATTCGTTAAGTAATCGTTTTAGGTAATGATAAGTGGCTAGATTGAATATATTGTAATAGACTTTTTCCGTAAGACGGTAAGAGTGATTTTTGTAATTTAGGCCTGCTAGATAATGCTGTTTTTTGTTAATATTTTTTAATTTTTAAATTTTATTAAGGTTTATAGAAGAAGAATAAATGCTGTTTGTACGCATATTGACGAAAATAATATGTGAT
Organism: Erigeron philadelphicus; assembly: GCA_024320915.1. Lineage (NCBI taxonomy): Eukaryota > Viridiplantae > Streptophyta > Magnoliopsida > Asterales > Asteraceae > Erigeron > Erigeron philadelphicus. The sequence goes on from JANDBE010000039.1 coordinate 17,765,808, forward strand.
GAGACTTTTGTTTTTGGATATAGTGTTTGGTGATTGTAAAGTGTATATGTTCTTGTTGTTTTTTTTAATCAATATATATTATGTAGCGATCTGGAGAAAATTCTCCTTACGGTAGAAAGTTAGGAATGATTTTGGTTGTCACACATGTCTGATGCATTTTTATTACAACAAGACGCGCATCAAGGTGAAAAACGGTGTGTTAAGGGGCTTCGGATATGTGTCATTTCTATAATCCTTCTTAGAGACTTCTCGTAAAACTTACCGAACATAATATTGCATAGTTTTTCATCAACTGGTTGTATCATTTGTGTTGAACTATATAATTCCAACCTATGGTTAATCTGCTAATACAGATGGCAGAATCAGAAACAACTGCAGCTGCTGGCAAATCAAAAGGAAAAAGTTCATTACTAGGTAACTTTCAGTGAAATCCTTGACCTACCTTACTGGAATTTAAGTTGATTATAAGAAAAAAAATTTTAGATATGTCGGAGATATGAATATGTAAGTGTACAAGTGCATTGTTCTCTTAGTGAGCATCCGTAGAATACGTGTAACTTGTTGGCATATATTAGAGGATTCAGTAATATCTTTTGTATATAAGCAGATATAGACATCGATAAAGATTTTCTTGGTTCGTGGAAGTCAATGTCAATGGGAGACGATGGAATGGATTTTGACTTTGGACCACCCGCCCAAGGCAAGAAAAAGGCTTTTAACTTTGACAAAATGTAAGCTCTGCAGAACCTCAAAGCTGCATATCTGCTTGGATAGTAGCTCTGAAGTTATACTTTTGCTAATTACTGAGAGGCAGGAGACAGCGTATTTGGATAAAAGGCATATTTACTGGTTTCTAAGAGCTAAACGATGCAATATCTTTTTTGTTTGCAGGGATATGGATTTCTCTTTCGATGGTGACTTTGGCAAGTTACCCTCTTTTAAAATGGACATGCCTGGTCTTGATATCTCATCCCCTTCAGTGAAATCTGGAAATTCGAAGGAAAAGTCTAAAGAAGTATCTTCTGGTGGAGAGAATCGATCGAAAAGAGAGAGCTTCCAGTTCTCATTTGATTTTGATGAGTTAGTTTATTTAGTCTTAGTAGTGTATTGTTATTGTATTAAAAGAAATACGTTGATGCTGTGTATTGTAGCGTAACTCATCTGGTTTACGTTTTTGTAGGTTTGCAGATCTAGATTTTGGGTCCAAAAAGAAAAAGACAGATGAGAAATCTAACACGTGTACAGATAAGGAAGCACTTTTAGATGCGACTACAAGTGGAGGTTCTGAAGAACCTGTGGCTAAAGATGTTGTTGCATCTGAGGGTGATGATATATCCTCAAAGCATGCAGTATCACAAGATGTTTCCATTTCAAAGGTTTCTCAAAGGGATAACATCAGGGATCCTGATCCAAGAAATGAGGATGACCACTTGAAATCTGTATTAGATGAAAACTGTCATCAAAATCCTGTGAATGCTAAAGAACTAGACATACAGAGAGAATATTCACCTGAGAAGATAATTTCATGTCGTCTTCAGGAACCTGTACAAGAATCTCAATCATCAGATAAGAGATCTTCTCCTGAACCTCATGCTCAGAAAGTTACACAAGATTGGTATGGTCAATCTTCAACTGATAATGTTTCTACTGAAGCTGCATTGTCAGACATGCAAGAAGACGAATCTAGAACAATGGTTGAAGCGGTGAGTTCGAACAAAGGGGATGAGAAAAAGGGTTATGTGACGCCTATGCCTGAATTGGTTCATAGTAGAAATTTATCAGAACATGTGAAGTCACAGAGTGAAATGTGTGAGATTAGGGATGATAACGTATCGGTTGGCCATGTTAATGGTGATGATGCAAGTAAGGCTGATTCACGGTTTGAAAGTTCTATGACTCCTGGAATTGGAAATTTGGCTCACGGGGAAGTGGTTGATAAGAGGAATGCAGATTCATCTTTCAAACTTCATTTGGACTCTCAGGATGGGTGAGAACATGTATTGTATTATGCAAGTAATGTTCGGAATTTGAACTTGACTTTAGTGGTTAGCTTTATTGGCAGATTAGAGGTCACACTTTAACTATTAGACATTCTGATGCATTTGACCAATACTAGTAATTAGTTGGAAGTGGAAAACCTGTGCAGATTATAGGTACACAGTTTTAGTGCATCAAATTCAGGAGTTATAGGAATCTGCTTGAACTTATAATGCTCTCAATCTGGTGGTGTAATCATGTTGCTGATTTAATGCAGTGGAAGCACAATTGATGAGTTGGTGTCAGAGAAGAAAAGAGCTAATGCTCCTGTGCTGTCAAAGTATTTCAATAAACAAAATGGAAGTCAATCTGAGTTGCAGAAAACATCAGTCTCTTCAACAAAACTTATCTCCATCGGCAACAAAAGAGTGAGTACCTTGTCAAGTACTATGGCAGTTGAAAAGAGGTGGGACATTCTTTTAGTGAAAGTAACTTTATTGGATATGATGAAGACGTAAAGCCCATTTAAAACTTTATACAGGGAGTTAGGGTCTATAAGTGTAGATACTGGTACCAAACTTACAGGGATACCAAGGTCATTACCCCAAGTGCCCAGCAGAGACATACCTGTTCAGGCTGAGAACACCGATATCGCTCGTGTTGAAAGCCTTAATAAATCTCGGTGAGTTGAACTGTCGATTATTATAAATCTTACAGGTCTCAGTTTTCATGCTCTTTGAATATTTGTGTTGGTGGGAATGTTTCAGGGGAAGTAAAACAAATGCATAAAGTTTTAATTCACTTGTGGTTAATTACAGGGAGTGCTTGAAGACTGATAATATAAAACCCACAAATGAACCAATAAGGACCATGGTTACCCATAATATTGGTCAAAGAAAGGAGGAATCTATTTCAAAGGGAAGTGACCAAAACACTGAAGATACTACTGCACTCAGGTTTGGTATCTATATGACTTTATCTATATTTTCATTTAGTTTTTAATGATTATCCTAGGGGTCACAAGATGGGCGGGTTAGGAAAGGGGTCACAACTGGGTTGGGGTTGAACGAGTCATTCTGTAGTATGGGTTGGCTTAACTCACAGACACTTTTTTACCCTTTTACAAGAATTTTATAATAACTTATGTGTTTCAGTGCAAAAACAAAACTATTATATTTTTTGAAAGGCAAAGCTTTTATTGATCACCAAGAAATGTGTAAACAATACTTTTTTTAGTTGTATTATAAATATAAATGATTTAGAAGGTCATATGCTGGAAAAGTAATTTATTAGATTTTATGTGCCTTTCAACTTATCGGAGCAGTTCCTCCTTTCACCCAATTTCTTGAATTATTTGTTCAATTTGACCTGATTGAGATTTAACAAAATCTTAGTCAATTCATTCATATGTCTACGAGTTGATCTTTTTATGTTTAGTTTATTATCCCAACAGATTATGTGTACGATTCCTCTAGATATGTTGCAAATGTGTTTTTTTATTGGCTGAAACGTACTGCCCTCATATTAAAGTTAACATGAGCACATACTCAAATATTTTAAGGGGATGCTCTTTCTGTTGTGAAAAGACAGTTCTAATCAACTTGGTAATATGATAATTGTTATACTGTATTATAATAAACACTTCTGATTGTTTTTAAATCATTCAAATACATATCCAATGATATTTTGGGGCCCTTGTCTTCAGGTCTGCTGTACATCCATCCATTTTGATTGAACAGACAAATAATATTCAATCACAGAATAGCTTAAATCCTCGACTACAAGTTACAAGCACGACTTCTACTCCAAACATGAGGAAACTTGTGGAAAAGAAATTGATATCCTCTACGAACGCTGAGATCAAGAGGGTATCTGAAGTTTCTACCCCAAGAGTTTCTAGGTATTTTATGTAATTTCTGATGTTTCTTGATTGAACATCTTTAAAGAAATTGAACTGATTACCTTCTTCTATTGTAGAGCTGCAGAACCGAAGTTAAAGACACTTAATTCCATGCCACCAAAGGGTTTGACATCCACGAGAAGCAAGGAGATAGATAAGGAATTGCAAAGGAATGTGGCGTTGAAGGGGAACCCATCTGCTAACATAAAGAAACAATCACCATCTACTCCATCCCTGAAGCGTAAAAAGTTTGAGGTTTCTTATCCTTACGTTAAACACTATAATCAAGTATTATGAAACATAAGTAGCATATAATCAAGTTCAACCATGATTAATTATGCAGGGATCTGCTGAAATCACAAGATTAACTCCATTAAAACGTCTCTCTGTATCACCCGGCAGGTCCTATTTTTAGTACTTTTTGTGTAATACTAATTTATTTTACGGTATTCTTATCTAAAAGATACAAGTCATTGTCAACAGCAACACTACCAGGACATTCTCAGAAAGAGTTATTGACAAACAGGTACTTCTAATAGAACTATTTGCGGGTCACTTCCAAGATGGTGCATAGTTAATATTTACACTTTGAAAATTCTCAAGTTTAGATTTACAAGCATTCAAATATGGCAAATGAGAAGTCACCTAGGCTTGATATTTCACACATGGAAGTGGATATATCTTCTGAAATAGAAAATGATATTTTTGAAAAGGCCGAGGCATGTTCCAAGGAACTTGAAGATGTAAGTATGCATCTTTTTATTTTGCTACTCATCATTTACTAGTGTTCAATTCTTAAAAGTGTTCTCCTGTTAATTACTTTTTGTTTACAATTGCGACATGAGCATAATAATGACAGACATATTTTCTTACCACAGATCTGTAACATGCTAAAAAAGAAACATGAGGAGGCAAAGGATATACTTGTTCGAGCTATCGTCAATAACAATAATCTTCTGATGCTCAACCATCCAATCTATCAAGATAAAATATCCTTTTATAACTTTCTTCATTTTGTCCACATCATGTATGTTGAATATACTAGACTACTAGAGGTGGAACAATGGGCGGGTCGGGTTATGGTTTGGAATTGCTGTCAGAATATGTAATTTAAATCTGGGTCAAAACGGGCTGGGCTGAGGTGACCCACTGACATTTTTGTTGCTTCTTTTTTCTGAATTCTATTAAAAATTAACACAATAAATGACTGGAAAACACTAATTTCAGAATTTTATCTGAACAGCTGCTTTGGATCCGTTCAACCCATTTGACCATTTGTAATTTTAACTGATTTTAGATCTTACCCAGTTGACATGCTACACATGAATATGTTTTAGGATCTTTATGTTATAAATCAGCATGCAATTTACACCAAGTCACCAACATCTTTCTATTTGTACTTGGCGTACTTTTTATATACTCTAATCTAATGCTGATTCTCTTTTTCTGCTTTCAAGTTCAATTTCAGTCCGTCTTATTATCTAGAACGAGATTTTTGGTTTGTAATTGTTTATATCCTTGATAAATTCGTTACATCAATATGGTTCAGAAATTTGCTGAAGGGCTGATGCTCAAGTAGCACCAAACCTCAGATTGTTTGGCTAAAACCAAAACATGGCATATAAGGTACTTCCTTTAACCCAATCCCCTCTACACAGTGCCAATACAAAGGCAAATGGTATTCCCACCATCTGTTACTTCTAAGCTCTTGTGATTCTACAGAATAAGCGTCTCTATGCTTTTGTTAGAAGATTTGGCATGCTATACAGTTTTCAGGTACACATGTATGCATTCATATTCTTGACAAATCTTTGTTGTTCCTATTCCTTCGCCTTAAAAGCGGTTTAGCTATGCTGAGAAAAGAATGTAGATGAATTGTATTTGTTAGACTTTTGCTTGAACATATAGAAGATATTATTTTGTATGGATTGTTTTGAGGCGACTTCTGGTACATCCTGACTTTGTTCGGTTCTTTAACAGTGGTGAGTACAATAGAAAAAAACCCAGCAATCAGTTTATCTATATATCTAAAAACTCTTAAGTTGGAATATGTAAATATTCCACTCTATAGCTTTTCTAATAGAATCGTCACCAAACTTAAATGCGGAAAATAATTGGCAATTGCACCTTGTACTCATCCATTTGGTCAGTCCGAATCGAGTCTGATTCTGGAACTTGTATTGTTCTATGACATGTATGGGTCAAGCAGGTATATTACAAATAGTCAGCTGTGATACCTTGTCAAATGGGTTGAATTAGAGGAAAAATGCTTACAATCTTTTAAACTTGGCTGTAAAGGGATCATAGCTAAGAAAAACGTCGTATCTATCATAGATACGTACATTGGCTCTAAACAATTCCCTACATGCCAGTCACTTATTATGCCAAAAAATATACAAAGATAAATGGTACTACACGTACTCCATGTTACCAAACTTCTTCATTTCCCCCTGAAAACCAGCAACTGCATTCTTACGAAGATACAATAGCACCTTGAACCCATCTTTCTCCCCCTGGCTAGCCTCTGAATATGGCAAGAAGAAACACGGTTCAACACTCCCAAGAAGGTTCCTGGACAGGGGTAGAACTGTGACTGGACCACCCCAACCAAAGTCAACAGTTGAATGACCCAAGTGCCTCCAGTCAGTAAAGGCACTAACATTTTTGCCCGCGTTGATTCCTTTTTCATAGTTTAGCTCCTGATAATCGATAAATGAGTGAACATACTCATCGCTCACGTTTCTCTTGCTATTTTTAATCAGTTCCGCAGTTTCCCATATGGGTCTATCAATCAGATCACCAGCTGTGGTCTGTGCATACATCGGAACACATCCATTGCCCCAGTATCCTGCCGGCAGTGGGGGTTTCACTACCCTTCTTATGTTGATTGCATATGCAAATTTCACTTTTTCCTCTCTTGGAATTTTCGATGCTTTCACCCTGCTCAAATTTCATAAAATTACTTATATCAACATCGTTACACTTGAACATAATTTGCAATTGTGTAATTTGAACTTTAAATCCGTCTAAAGTACATAATAAATCAAAGAAAAATGAAAGGTCCAACAAGCTTACCTTGCTTGCCATAGATAAGCACCCAAAGCTTCAAAAGTGGTGAAGCTCAACCCTGACTTTTCGTGCAAAAAACTCTTGAACTGGTCTAACCACTCATCTTTCACTTTAAAACACTCCCTGACCACTTCTTCATTCATCTCTGTATATGGCAAAAAGTCTTTATCCAAAGACAAAAACTCTTGAATTGGAAACTCCGTCCTAGCTGGTTCTCTAGGCACCAACAAATTCGAACGGTCCCAAACCGGTTCTACTGCTACCTGATCCTTCCCTCTAGCAATCTCAGCCATAGCATTAAAAAACAAGGTCGCTCCAAGCCCATCACACATCACATGGTGCACACATGCCCCGAGTGTATACCCTCCACAACTAAACCGGGTCACTTGCAAGATCAACAAGTTTTTCAAGCGTGTTTTTTCATCCGGATGTGGAACAAGCAACTCGATGAACTCCTCGTTAGCATCATCTAAGTAGTTGACCGAGCTCAACGGGGAGTCAACGGTAGCTGGGATCACTTGTACTCCATCACCAACATTGCAATGTAGCTCAAACCGGCCATCAGTTTTACGGTATAGAGAACCGGTGTATGGGTAGTATTTGACAAGGGCTTTGGAAAGAGCTGCGGTGATCACATCGAATGGATCGGTGTTGTGGGGAGGGGTGGTGGCAGCATAGGCTCGGACGTAACGAAATGGGACGTTCATGTTGCGATCGGTATCGAGATGGGAGAGAGGGAGGATGTGGTCATCGGTGAAAGGTGGTTGAGATGGGTAGATGGTGGTGGGCTGTGAGGTTTTTACCTTCATTATGCTGGTGGTTTCTGCTAGTTACTAACGATGGTGTGATACATACAAGGTTGTGGTATATGTGTATATGATATTGTCATTGTATGGGTTTATATATCTATATCTATATCTTTTTATATCTATTATTAAATTAATATTAGTTATTAAAATGGTCATGTAGGACAAGAAGACGTGGAATAGCAGGATACATGGAATGGGGGTTGGTGAATCTTGGTGAAATTTCAGAGGCGGCTCATAATAAGCAGCCTAAAGCGGGTTTTTATACTTTATAGTTAAAATGTTTTTAACATAGTAAAATATTCACATCTCACATAACACAATTTTATATTTTTTTTTTATGTTTCTTGTTTTTCTAAATCTTTTTGTTATCTCATTAGTATTAGATTCTATGTATAATTACAAAAAGGTGAGACTTTTAAAATTTTGGGCCTAAAACCCTTGTTTCACTCGTAATTCTCCACATGTATCAAAATAGACTAGAAAAGAAAATTAATATAATTCACTTGTTTTGATGGTTTTAAGAAAAACTTTAAACATAACATTCAAGAGTTAATCATTTTCTAAGAATTTTTTTCCCATGTATATTGTAGAAATAGCTCGCCATTCGGGAGGCTTTTGAATATATATCTATAGG
>JANDBE010000039.1:18113325-18125458 GCA_024320915.1 Erigeron philadelphicus
TAAACATAACTCATTAACAATTAATTTTTTAATTAACCTCTACACCCTCCTAATTGTTAAATTGTTGTATATTAACCATCCTAATTGGTAAATTCATGTATATTAATGTATTAATTCCTCACAATCAACCTCATTAAATACCTTAATTATGAAGTCCCAAAGAACAACTTCCATAAAAATTTTATATATATATAGATAATTACTTGTATAACTCATTTTATAAAATTTATGACCAATGTTTTATTTCATTATAAAAATAATTTTTATTTTTCTTAAACTAAAACATCATCACAACACCACATTGATCCAGTCTTTCACTCTTTCTATTCCTATATTGGTACCATTCATAAATTAGAAAATATTATATGATGTTAACATTAAGATGATGTACTTACATGTTAAATAGTCTATCATAAATTTTATGGTTTTGTGAGAAAAATATTATCCAACTAAATAATGTTAATATCATACAAGTTATTCCCTTCATAAAAACGTTAACAGCATAATTTTGATACAACGCATTGAACACCAATTTTTATTATGTTATTCATCGTATATCTATATATTTCTCATTACTTGTTAGTACAAATTGTGAAACCCACATAGATACTTCATACTTGTCATAATATAATTGGATGTTTTAAATTCTTATTAAAGATGTTAAGGTTGTAAGAATATATTGACTAAATATGTAAAATATTTGATAAGGAAAGTGTCTATATTTAAATTTACATAAAAATTTGATCATTTAAGTAATTTTATTTTATTTTTATATATGTAATATCAGATTTGTGTTAAAGTATGCTAGGTGATATGTTTGTTATTCTTTTATACTCTTAACATAGTCCGGTAATATTTGGATGACATGTATGATTACTAAATTTTTTACTTTTCCTCATGTTGCTTTTTTTATTTATTTATTTTAGTTAGAGATATGGAAACAATCTATAATTTAAATAAAGACAGAACTATTTATATATCACTTCCCGCATGCAGGATTGGATCATGTTATTGTTATTGTAAATTAAATACTATTTACTGTTAAAATAAAATAAAAACCCAACTCAAACCCAGCCAAGAATTACTGTTAAACATCGAGTATATCGACAACATCACTTGAAAGTTGAAACTCAGACCGAAATGACAAATTTCCATTGTTTCATCAAAAACAAATCAAAACCCCCCAAAAAATGATGTTGACTAATACCACCAACACATGTTTTCTCAAACCCAAACTCCCATCTTTTCTTCTTCATAATCAACAATCCTTAATTATTAAATCACCCCCAAAATTCACAGTGTTTGCCACGTCACCACCTATTTCCATGGCAACATCTTCCACGTCAGCAACAGTTCCAAACCCATCTCTTACACTTTTGTTTGTTGAAATGGGTGTTGGCTATGATCAACATGGGTACTGAATCCAATTTCATTATTTTCATTTATTTATTTTTATTTAATCATTTTCTTACATTTTATTTAGAACATAAATTAAGTAATTATTATAAAAAAAATGAATTAATTGAAACAGGCAAGATGTCACAAAAGCAGCAATGAAAGCTTGTAGGGACGCCATTTCTTCTAATTCAATCCCTGCTTTTCGGAGAGGTATATATATATATATTTTTTATTATTATTATTACATAATAATTAATTTCTGTTGTGTTTGATATTGTTTTTTTAAGGTACAATGTTCTTTATTTATGTTGTTTGAAAACATATAATTGTAGAACTTAAGGAATGACTGTTTTTCGAAGGGGCCGGATGAAATATAAGCCCCTACCCAGATAAGATATGGTATCAAGTTTGATGCTTTTGCTCCATGTGTTGTAAATTAATTGCTCTGCTTCCCTCTTAATTCGGTCCCAAATAATAATACCAATACGAATAATATAATAATAATGTATATATGACACCAACATTTTTTTTTTGTTCTTTTGTATCTAACATTTGTAAACTGTGTTACTGAAGTTACGGTTTTTGTACGTTTACAAGACGCTGTATGTGAAAACCCGTTTAGATTTTGCTTATCGTTGTTTCAAAATTGTGTGTTATTTTAATGTGACTTGTGATTTAGAACTCGAAGCAGTGAAGTTTTTTTATGTTTTTTTGTTTAATATATGGTGTTTTGGAAAATTGATTGCTAGCAACTACTTGTGGGGGAAGTCTTTTTCAAAGTAAGGTGTCATTGCCATTGGATAAGTAGTGTAATGGTTACCTGTTGAAGGATCAGTGTGCATATTTATGTGATGTAACGTATACATGTGCTATGTAAAACTTAGATGTAGAGTATGAGTATCGCCGTCATATTTTTCATCTTTGCTCTTTTTCTTATAACACGAGTTTGCAGTTTATTCGTTGGCATCTTAGTTTAGTATGCTCGTTCATGTTGTAAGTTGAACTGTAAGGGATACAATTAGCAAGTAACTTAATTTCCAAAAGTTTAGCTGTATGCATGAGTTAAATGTCCAGTCGGCCACTACGCTGTTATAACGTTTATAGCATGACTTGTATTTTCATTTCATGAAAGTCATGAAACGCTCATCAGAAGTTAATTGGTATGACTAAATGTCAAGTATTTGAAGTTTTATTCAACACCTGTTTAAGTTTAGTTTGATCACCAACACCGCTCTTAAAAATTTTAGTAGACATGTATAACTTATATCTCACATCATCTTGATGTCCATAAGACATGTAATCCTTCTAAACTTTATGCAAACTAAAAAACATGTTAGTTTGGCATCCTGTTTCTTTTAGTTTCATCTGTTATTCAGTTATAATGGAAGTTTCTCCTTGCTATATTCGACTGCTTAAAAAAACATATAGTAATTTGAAATTTAAAGAAGAGAGTGTATACTTATGTTGAGATCACTTGGAAGGCTTTTACAATAGCTTTATTAACTACTCCTTTTATAATTTAGTAATTTATTACCTTATCTGAATTCCTTTGTAAATTTCAGTTATATTGAAAGTTTCTCCTTTCTGATGTGACCTTGTACTAAGACAGAAAACTAAAATATTGAAGACCGTCTATTAGCTTTACGTTATACCCAAATATATTACTATCTACCTTTAGACATCAGCAGTTTAATGTGTAATCCAATCCACAGGCTCAATGAGTTTTGTGTTGATGGTTGGGATACTTTCCTTGACATCTTTCAACTGATTCAATGCGTAAGCTATAAATTTTTCTTGCTTAATGATCACACATCTGCTCCTTGTCTTGGAGCATCCTTATAAACAATAACTCCATCAAAGGCCCACTGCTTAACTTTGTTTCCTATGAAATCCTTTAAGTTTATCTTTCTCTTTTTTGGACATAATAATTACACTTTTGTAGTAAGACTTATGAGAAATGATTCATCCTAGAAAGTCTTGTAAGCGTCCTTTGAACCACAGAAGACGCCCAATTTTCGTTGATTACTTTACTAGTTTCATCTGAGAAATTCAATTACGTAGTTCAAATTCACCATAGTTCCATTCTCATTATTCTTTCATGCCGCCTAAATCGAACTTGTTGTGACTAAAATTGAACAACTTGGAACATAACCTAATCTTGTCAACAAACAAGCTGATAGTTATTCTTATGATCTTCTCTTGTATTTGAGACTTCGAGTAAGCCAGCATTTCATCTATACAACTATGAACCTGCCTTACAGACCTTATCTGATTCTGATCTATGATGTTCATGATTATATCATTGTGAACTCAAATTTAGTATAACTGAGAATCCACAATGATGATGTCTAGTATATATATTCTTAGGAATACCTTCTTTTCATAATCTTTAGTTGGTGAACCGTTCAACCATATAAAACTCTGTTTCTTTCTTTTTTGTAGTAGCAACATGGCCAACTACATGTTAGACCTTTTGTTGTATACTTCTTGATATGAAACTATGGTTAGATAATTGGAGTCACTGTGCTCTACTATCCAATGTTTCCGACTTAAAAGATAGATTCTGAAAAATATTTTACTGTTGCATATAATTGTTTCATTCCTTTCTGACAATCCATGATAATTTTGTGTTCTTGTTACCCATTAAGTACAATGTTTTTAATCATAATACTTCTTTCCAAACAATTCTTAAACTTTGCCCAACAATTAGCTGTCATTCTATTTATGTAAAGTCATAACTCCTTCAAGTTATGCAAGTCATATGGCAGAACGTTAGTTTCAAGATCCTGGAGGACTAAACAGGAGTGGATCCTTAACATGTACAAAGAACAAAAAGGAACAGAAAGTGGATTGATTTGCATGTTTTGGTTGTTAAATATACTCACTAGCCTTTTAGCGTCTGGAATGAGCTTGTTCAAATCTGATTTAAAGTAGATCTATATCCTGTTTTATTGAATTGCCTATGCAGTTAGGACCATCTATAAAATGATTGGTGTGAGTTTCTGGAAGCAGCAAACTTTGATCACCATTGTGGTCATCAGGGTTAATCGGCTTTGGAGTTTTCTAAAGTTTAAACATTAAATCTGGAGTATGTAACTTGAATTGAGGGTTCTTTATTGTGTCAAAATACATCATGTTGGAGTTCAAAACCTTTTGGTGGTACTCTTTTGTAGCCGGTTTCGATATCTTATGGGCTATGAGTGGTTGATGTGGGTTCAGTTAGAATCGACATGTCATATTAGCACCTATCCATGTGATTTTTCCGGTTATATGCAATAGGTTGAATGCATGGGCCAAAGGATATGGAACATGTTTATATTGTCTGAGTAGGCCGAGTGTTTGAGTAGATCAACAGCCATAAACTAGACTCGCACTTTTATAGACCTGACTCTGACCCAGCGAGTCAAAGACCACTTAGAAGTTAGAACTCAAATTCTCCCCTGAAATACTTCCTCCCTCTATCAGACTTTTCACGATCTTTAACTGTCAAACCTGTTGTTGTTTGCAATCTCATATTTTCTGAAAAGATATGGAAGCTTTATTTTCTTTTTCCCAATCATTGAAACATAGTTTGTGTGTGTGTGTGTGTATATATATATTTTGCATAGCGGGAGTTCAAATGTTTATTGTCCATAAATAACATTGCAGAAAAAACTTTGTGCAAAATGAGCTATTAGTTGTATCTTGTGCAAAATGTGGACTAAATATCATACATCAAAGTTTTTTAGTTAAGTGATGGTTAAAATGTATTATTTGGTCCTAAAAATGACCAAAATATCTTAAAGTTTTGGTGGCAATACAAAATTTCCAAAACTTTAAAATGATGTTAGAACTATATAGCAACAAATACATTTGAGAAAAACTTGCTTACTTCATGGGTTGTACTGGGTAACCCAATTCTTAAATTTATCTGATGTACTGAGCCCACAAGACATAAGTTACTCATGGCCTGCAGCCCACTCATAGCTTGGCCTGCTTGCGTATGGTTTGTATGTGAAGACCAGACCTTTGGCTGTGGCCCATTTTATTCTACACAGCCTGATAAAGTGATAACTCCGAGAGTTGATACCCTATATGAAAGTTAATCTGGTGCAGATCCTAAGCAAGTCATGCGGATTCACTTTTTGCCCCCGACTTTGTTGTGACCTTTCATAAACCAGTACAACGAACATGAACATCAACCTCTTGATCAAGCTTCTTGCACAGTGTCACATGACTTTTCTTGGTCCAGTTTTTGCCTTTGAAAAACTGATTGTCTAGTTCACTTGGTGTCGACCAAAGTGGTTTGTTTTACATACGAATGTTGGCTCCTGAAACTCAAGCTAATCGACTTGCAAAAGAAATTATATAGTATAACTTTCTGCTATGTCAATCTAGCTTTGCCTGCATGATTAATGTATAAGTGTAAACAATTATGGCAGGGTCTATACCTGGCATTTCGTTTGAACAGATGAAACTACAGATAAAACTTGGAGTTCCTCGACCTCTTCAAGCCACCCTGGATATTGAGAAAGTGAAGTCAGTTTTTCCATAGTAAGTGTCTCGAACTTGTATTCATATTCGCTTGACTGCATTACACTTGGTGATTGCAAATACTCATTTTTCTTGTTCTGTATTGTTCGTTCGTCTTATTTTGTTTTATTGTGTGTGATAGTGGGAAAATCGAGCATGTTGAAGTAGTGGATGGAGGATTGATATGTTCAAGTGGTGTGCATGTGGAAGAAATGGGAGACAAGGATGATAACTGTTACATAGTTAATGCAGCCGTATATGTTGGTTACTGAGTCTGTTTCTGGCAAGTATTCTCTCCTGTGACAAAAATTTATGATTATACTGGATAATGTTTTATTAACATCCCTGCATTCTACAGAATGATAAATTTAGCTTTAGGAAGCTTCATTTTCATAAGATTACCGAGATTTATTTATCTAGAAGCCCATCATCAAAATGGGCCATGTAAGAATGAATAGGTGAAGGAAATCTTTTTTTTTTTTGCTTTTGTTTGATGAATACAGTTTTGCTGTTAAATTACATCCTGTATATGTTTTGCTTTCTGTTGTATGATAGAAATAGATGAATAGATCCTAGATAGCTTTTACAAAGAGAGTTTTAAGGTTACGTGAATTGATTAGTATGGAACACCATTGATAAGAATGATAGGATATACAGCAGTTAGAGTATGCATTACACTCCAACTCAAAACACTTCATGATGTATGCAAATATCCTTAAACATCATCAGTGCCTATCCAACTGGAACCAGTATTTTTCGTAATATTTCTCGTCTTCATGAGTTCCCTAATGTCAGTAACCCCATCCCATTTACCTGCATCCGCTAGAGTATTTGATAATGCAATATATGCTCCGGGCCTACTATTACTACTTAACTTAAAAAGCTCTTTGGCAGCAATACTTGCCATCTCTATGTCGCCATGTATTCTACAAGAACTAAGCAGCGCTGCCCAAACATCCGAATTAGGCTTCTCAGGCATCGACATTACAAACTGCAATGCTTGATTTAGCCTTCCTGCTCGGCCCAGTAGATCAACCATACAAGCATAGTGCTGCATGTGTGGTTTCATAGAGTAAGCATTCTTCATGATTTCAAAAATCTCCAACCCTTTAGAAACCAAGCCAGTGTGTCCACAAGCCGAAAGAGCACCAAGGAAAGTGACATGATTAGGTCTAACATGATAGACGTTTTGCATTCGACCAAAAAGCTCAAGTGCTTCAGTCGGATCACCATTCTTCCCATACCCATCAATCATCGAAGTCCAAGAAAATACATTCTTTACACGCATACCATCAAAAACCGTTCTAGCATCTTCAATCCTCCCACATTTTGAGTACATGTCAACAAGAGCACTTTCCATCTTAATGTTACTTGCAAACTCGGTCTTCATAAGTTGCCCTTGTACTTGTTGCCCAACTTCAAGCGCCGATAATAAAGAACAAGCGCCAATGATACTTGCAAAAGTAGAAATGTTAGGCTTAAAATCCAATCTTTGCATACTTATATAAACATCAATGGCCCTCTTAGCAGTTTTGACCGACTTGCTATAACCTTCAATCATCGCATTAAACATCACTACGTCTTTCTCAACCGTCTTCTCAAACACGTCCGCGGCATCTTCCACACAACTTTTCCTCATATACCCAGAAATCATGGACGTCGAACTCACCACATCCTTATCTCTCATAAAATCAAACACTCGTCTGGCGTACTCAACTTTCCTGCTCTTCACATACATATCCACCAAAGCCGTAGAAAGAACATCATCCACATCACCATATGATTTCACAATCTGCCCATGAACCTCCTTCCCAATCCGTAACCCAGTCCTTGATCCATTCGACAACATACAATCGTTACTAGAAGCTTTCAAAATCATCGAGAAAGTATACCCGTCTGGATTTTCACTGTACGAAACAAGCCTCCTAAACATATTTAAAGACTGACCAACTTCACCATGTCTAGTATACCCAGCTATCATGAAATTATAAGCAGTTAAAGTTGGTTGAGGCATTTCGTCAAACACTTTCTGGGCATATATCAAACAAGAACATTTTAAATGCAATATTAAAAGTTTTATGTATATGTTAGTATTGGGGTTAAATCCAGTTTTGAGAATATGGGTATGAATCTTTTGGCCATGGAAAGGGGTGTCTGAAATTATGTAATTTTGGAGTGATTCTGATATTGAAGATGCAGTTAGTGGGTTCGATGGAATGTAAGATAACATATTCTTAACAATTTTCATAACTAATTATTGGAATAAAACAATTAAATAGACTGATATATATCATTGGTTTTTCATTTATTTATTAGTTTGATACTTTGAGTTTTCGTTCCTTGCAAAGTAACGTAATGGTACCAATAATGTAACGTTATTGTGGAAAAAGTTTTTCAAGTGTATGTATCTTTTACGAGCTAAAGGATTACGGGTTGATGGAGCCAACGATGTATTTGAGACCGTAGGTTCCGAGTTCAAATTTAATCCAAGATGGGTTTTACCTCACTAGGTCTTCGGGCGATGGGTTTTTGTGTAATTGGTGGGTTTTTTTTTTTTTAACATCAAACATTACAACAATAATACCCCAAATAATTCTAAACTACCTCATTTTGCAAAAATTAAACCTTGTTCTTTTACATTATAAACAAGACCTTTACCATTCCACCAAAGCAGGGCCAGCTATAACATGACTCATAGGATACAAATGAGTCTGACCACCATCTTTTAAGGTCTATAATTTTCTTATAGTATAGATAGTATATGACTTTTTCAATTAAGTAGAGAAATAAAATTATAAAACCCAGTATGTAGTTTTGGACCTTTGGTATCTACATAGCTACATGATAGAATAGAGTGCATCTTTTTCTTTTCAATACAACAAATAGCCAAACTTGCCATCAATTTATTTAATTAGTATAACAGTATTGGTATTAACAAAGAAAAAAGATTCAATTTTGTTTAAATACACACTGCGTTTCTAATTTTTTCCATTTGAATATTTATATAATTTATAATTTATTAATTTATTAATATATTTAATTATATTTTGTTTAAATATACACGTTCATAACGATAGAGTTTGTAAAAAACATTTATTGTCGTAATATTATGTTATTAACAAATTATTTTAGAGGCGTATTTTTTATTCTCGGACTAGCTCCCGAGATTTTTTTTTTTTCTGAAGGCGGCACTGCACCAAAGTAGTGATGACGTAATTGGTGAGCTTTGGCTACCCAGTGTTATCGGTCATTTGTAGGCGTATGGGGTGCTTTTCGTCGTTAGGTAACCCGGGTAGCCAAAATAAATATTTGTTGGACTAAGAAACAATGAACCCGAAAAAAAAGTACAAAACCAGATGAATATCAAGATTCCCATGCTTTTTTGGCTTTTACCTTTGACTGACAAAGAATATGGTTACATGTGAACAAGTTACATCAAATGAAATCAAACACTCTTTCTAATGGCATAATCTATTATTCTCCCCTTTTGGCTTATTGCATTTCATTGCAAATCCTGTTTATAAGCTTTACAAATGACCAATCTTACATATCTTCAATTATAATGTATCCATCGTGTATAGAAATGAATCACTATGATGCAAATTTACTGACTTTGTTGTCAATTTAGGAACGATGCGTACATGAGTTGGTTCCATGTATCGGGTAACCCAGGGACACACCAATGACTACAATCGACCCCGGAGTCACTATAGGATGACGGATGTGCGTCTTTCCTTAACTGAGATAGTGTTGTGATATCGAGCAATGTGACTGGTTTCTTTATGCTACTTAGAACTTTGTTTAAAACAACTTGAGCTTCGGGTAAGCCTGCTGGATATGATCCTCCTTCAATTGGTTGTAGCTCCCCGTAGCAGTTTCTTGACGATGATCCCCATTCTTTTCCCCTGGTTTTATCAAATTAGTCTATTAGACAACGTTATGATATACGAAAGAATAATAGTTATACCATAATGATGGATAGTCCTCGAATTGGGTTTATGACTTATAAGCTTGTCTTAAGTTAAGAATTATGAGTTAATTGATGTCCGGTGTACGTACATGTAATGTGTAGGAGAGATCCCTTGAAAGAACACTTTTGTCTTCGATGGGTCGATGTTAAGGTCGACCCATTTTCCCCATGTGGTCATAGCCTTGTAGTATGCCGCTAGCCGGTCCATATCTTTAGATATAGTTGATCCGTCTTGTATGTAATCAAATCTGTTGCCCAATTTAAGAATAAAGTCTTATGCTATTGAATTGATACAAGACATATGGTATTAGCAACAAGGAAGGGAGGAATTGCTTATTTAAGTGGTTACACGTTTTGGCGTTTATTTAAGGGTCTTTAACTTTTTTTTTTTTTAGGATAAAAGGTTAAGCAAGTTCTTACATTTTCCACTAAGTGTTTATCTGCTTATTTTGAAACGTTTGAGTACTAGCTATATGCTTTTTTGTTAAACCAATAAACACTTTCAATAAGCAATTCCAATCCCTTTAAAACAAAAATCATACGGTTGTAGGTTTCCGGTGTGCGTCCACCAATGCCACGAGTTGAACACGAGAACGTCCATCCCTTTCCATGTGTCGCCTCCTTTAATCGAGTCCAAATTCAAGACCCTTCCGATGTCTTGTTTCACAATGTCTACCAAATACGGTGTGCGGTACAAATATATCGTCACATCATAATCCTACATACAAATCAATAATCGAACTTAGTTTTTATGTTTGTTGCATGTTAATAATCAATAATCGAAGTTAGTTGCATTTTAAGATATTTGTAAGACATATTATATGAAAATCTAGGACATTTAGCTGTGAGGCTTTGTTTTTAGGTTTGTTTTAATGTTTGCAAGTTTTCAACCATGTTTGAGGTTGATCACATGTCATGTTATACATTACAAAAATCCAAAACTACACCTCTATTTGACACATCAATTCCAATGGAATCACTTTTTGTCGCACTTTCTTATCATTTTCTACATTGGGAACATGCCTTTAATCTCTTTTAACTGGTTTTTGGTTTACTTTTCTTATAATATCCAAGTTTATTATTGCATATATTCTATGTTGATTATATACATATTCTTAATGATTGACATAATATATAAAGATAATTAGCCTTAAACAACACTCCTCGCATCAATTATTTATAACAGCAAACAAAGAGTTCTAAAGTAAGATAATGGCATAAGTATGTACCAAAATATTGAACGATCAAGTTATGGTGCAAGCATAATTAGAAAAGAAGCCACACATACACACACAAACATAAAGTAATACATGTTTACAATGCTTTTAAAAAAGAGGTCATTGGTGATTTTTAAGCAAAACAAACTGTCATATAAAAAGTCTACACCATGTAGCGAATTAGTACCACCTAACTCTTTTAACAAAGATAATGTTAAGATGATTCAACCATTCAAAAGACATTTCTCTTGTTCGAACATCGAACTAGGATTGCCCCTAGAAAATGATAGCTGTCAGCCGGTGGCCACCGAAAAGTTGGTTAACAAATTGTCATCTTAAATAGAAGTTATATAAAACAAATTTGTCATAACTATTACTCCCTCCGTCCCATTAGAAATGTCACATTTTGAATATTCAAATTCTTGATTTGTTAACTTTGACTTTATATATACTTTTTTGTGTTATATAACTTTTAATGAAATTTATACCAAATGAAAATACATCTAAAACTCAATCAAAACATATAACTTTCATCAACTATTATATAACACAAACAAAAATAATTAAGGTCAAAGTTGATAAATAAAGACTTTGAATATTCAAAACAAGACACTTACTATGGGACAGAGGAAGTATTATATTGTGTTTTTATATCCTTAAACTATTATAGCAAGAATTGTAGTCGTATTTGGAGGCATGATCTTAAGTCCTCAATAAGAGGGCAATGATAGTGAGTATTCGTTATTAGAAATTTAATTAATTAGAAGTTAAATAGGTTCCTTTGTATATCGTAGGTTTTGGAGGTTTGAACATTCATTGTTGCGTGTTGACGGGAGTTTGTTTTGCGTGCTTATTGAGGTAAGATAACTACCTTTTGTCACGAGGGACACAATGAAAACTTAGCTTTCATAATAAATGTTTGTTAAAGCCTTTCGTACGTATGTTGGGTATGGGAACTTACGGGAGGTTACTTGGGTGTTGTTTATGCATGCTAATGATTTCTTTATTTGTCGTTATACTTGATATGCATGCTTAG
>JANDBE010000039.1:18184916-18197734 GCA_024320915.1 Erigeron philadelphicus
TAAGATAAGATTTGCGGTCATGGGCTTTTAACGGAGGGTAACACAGTGGATCAGAATCACGTGTAAGGTGTTATATATATATATATATATATATATATATATTGCCATGTTTGCTTAATATGGCTTATGGGTGTGCAAGGTTCTAGCTTGTGGTGAAAATGGGATTGTGAATTCTTTAGTAGCCGTTCGCATTGGTAAGACTCAAAAGTTTGCCATTATGTATATAAGACAATAATAATGTTGGTGCAATCAATTATGTTGTGCCATTTATCAAATCAATACGTTGAAAGTTCATAGTGTACAACTTATTGTCTTGATTTAGTGACATTGAAGGAGATAAATGGATCAAGTCAACGATGATAATGGGTTTTTAATAAAAGTTATGTATTCATTAATTTCCTTCAAGAATCATGACTTTGAAACTTTTGTAATAAAAGTTATACTAGATCAGGCCTTAGATCGGGCACTATGATCAAAATGTCTGACAGATGTGTCTTCTGTACAAAGTTAATCCATGTCTTTGACATCTTCCTTCCGCTATTGCTTGATGACCCGAATGCTAATGATCAAAATGTCTGATAGATGTGTCTTCTGCACCAGCTGTTACAATAACATCAAATGACAAAACTACTTCGGTACCGGATGTTGTTCAGGCTGTTGTTGCAGCAGCCATAGCTGTAGAAAAAAAAGGAGAAAGAAATAAGACTCACTTAAAAAAGTAGTATACTGGCTAAAAACAAAATGAGTAACGTATTGTCCATCTGAAAGCAAAGAAGTCACGAGAGTCAAGCACCACGAAGTAGCTCTTTATGACAACCAGCCATCTGCTTCCGCAGAAGAAAAATCTAATTATGTTGTACCATTAACAAAGGGCAAAGTAGTAAAAGACAACATAGGTCCAACAATTTCTGTGAACACTTCAGTTCAAGTGGTTAGCCTAGATGCCCAAGATATATCCAGGCTTGCAGCTAAGATATCTGAAGGAACTTTAAGAGGCGTAATTAGGGGATCTGGTAGAGGAGCGGTTAAATCGGATACTCCATATGTGGGGTAAGAGAAGATTTGCGGTCATGGGCTTTTAAGGGAGGGCAACACAGTGGATCAAAATCATGTGTAAGGTGTTATAATTATATATATATATATATATATATATATATTGCCATGTTTGCTTAATATGGCTTATGGGTGTGCAAGGTTTTAGCTTGTGGTGAAAATGGGATTGTGAATTCTTTAGTAGCCGTTCGCATCGGTAAGACTCAAAAGTTTGCCATTATGTATTTTAATAGTGGCATAAAAGATCTTATAGCATGTTAATGGTTCAACTGGATTTATATGACCTATTACTAAAGTTAATGTGTATAGTTATTAAGTCGTTGGCCTTTTGGTGTAGGGTAAAGGCTGTGAAGAGGTAGTTACGATGCTACGAAATGGTTTTGTTATCAACAATGCAGCCGCGCTGATGCAAAAAAAGGAGGTGGACTATTGAGAGGTTGCGAAAACTACTGAAGTCGATAAGTTGACTAGCACCAGTTTCATAAAACTGGTGTAGTTAATTTCCTATGTTCAGCTATAGTTAACGTTATTTTCAATATTTTCCATATAATGAGCCAGAGTTGACAAGCACCGGGTTAGTAGATTACAAAGGCTACATGGTTAGTAGACATATGTTCATTTTGTTTATTAATCTTTACAAATATTAATTAGATGCTTAACTAAACCGTTAATTTTTTATGTTAGCACCGGGGAAGAAAAGATGCTGACTCACCAAGGACGAAGTACCCGGTTGCTATATTTTTACACCGTAGGATGCAAAAATGGGTGGGTCAGGTTGGGTAAGAAGTAAAAAACTGGTTTTGGTTAAGAAAAGATGTTAGTTCTGTTTTTTACGATTATTTGTTTTTAAATTTGTTTGTGATTGATGTTTGAAGGATCATGATCGTTATGTGATGATATTGAGAAGAATGCTACACTTTGAGGAGAAAAGGCAGGCTAACCAAAAGAGGGTATCATTCTTTCATTTTGGTCCTTTTACACAAAGATCAGTAGAGTAGGTCGTACAAAACATTATAATGATGATTATTCAAAGATGTGGTGTGATTGTCATATTTACGAGTTGTTAAATGCAGTGTTTATTTTCCTGTTGCCAGGGTTGTTTTAGTAGCTTTGGTTTCTATTCGGGATGCTATTCAAGCTTGCAGGTTGTTGGTCAAGTTTTGTTGTTTCTCAGTCAATAGGAAATACCCGCTCTTTATTATTCTGCTATCGTTTTTGTTAAAAATTTAGAAGAGATAATAAAGCTTATTTGGCTAAAGATGCAGGCTATTCGGTTACTTCTAGAATAGATAATTATGCATTCAAGGTCTGTTGGAACTGTCCCGTAAGTTTACTAAAGCAAGGTCGTTGGATAGTGAGTTCCTTACCAAAGTTTATTAAAGGTTATTGTTCATGAATGCTTTTATATCTTGACATTTTCTATGATGGTTTGGTTTTTTCAAGTTCCTGATGTCAAGAGTAAACTTGAGCTCATTCTTCTTTTACATATACAGAACCGAGTTTGTGATGTTTTTAGTTCTGATCTCTTATATAACTTATGATCAAATATTTATTATGACGTTTTGAAGTAGCTTAATATGATTATTGTGCTACTGCGATCAAAAGGTTATTGGTTCATCCTTTCATGTGTAATGGAAGTGTAGCTTCAAGGCTTAAAGGTATGTGTTTTCTACAACCTTACCTACTAATTATGGTTCACCCTTTCAATAATGTTTTGACTAAAAGCTTTCTTTTCACTGAATTATATCAAATATAATTTATAAAAGTATACTGTTGTGTGGTCATCCACAAGCTCTGTTCTTAATAGCATGTAACTAAAGAAGTGTTGGTTTGGGTCTCTTCTTATATGAAGGCTTCTAATGATTGATGACATGGTTTTTTCCATTTATGTGGCAAAACAAGTTCTGCCAGGAGGTATCCAAATCAATAGGTATCCATATTACCTATTTATTTGTGTAAAGAATCTGATTACTATGTCTTATGAGTTAGATGGTTGTTGAAACTCTATTATATTTTGCAGGGTTGGAGGTGGTGATCTCTGCCAGGTATCCAGGGTTGCAGGGTTTAATGGATGTCGGAATTTATGGGTCAACACAACTCAAGATGAAGGGAAATATATGAGAACTATTAACCATGTGATTGAAATGGAAGGAGAGTCGTTGGAAGTGGACGCTAACGATATTTTTGAGTACGATAACGATTTGTATACCAAGATGGGTGAAGTACCCTTTAGAAGTCCTTGCAATATTCAATATCGTGTTGATGGATATGGTTAGTCGAATCAATCCGTTATTTGAGAAGCATATTCAAGCACATTAAAAAAAAATCTATACATTTACATATATAGATGTTTTTTTTAATGTTAAGGTGCTTATATAGTTTATGAATGTAAAATGTTGTGCATTATTAGATATTGAGAAGATGGTGTCATTGAAAGGGATGATTATTAGATGCAGTTCGATTATACCGGAAATTAGGGAAGCAGTGTTTGGATGTTTAGTGTGTGGGCATTTCTCTGATCTTATTGTTGTAGACCGAGGTAACTTTCTGGTTTTGCATCATACATTATTACTATTTTTAAGCTACTTTTTTTTTTATTTGACTCATCCATAAGTAACGTCAGGAGCGCGCTTGGTGATTGGGCCTTGAACCCGAAAAATGATATCATTTTTGTTGCTTGAAACCATGAATCAAGTAAAAAAAGAGTAAAGTATCAAAGTTTGCATCTTTGCAGGTAGGTTAATTACAGTGGAATGGAGATGAAAATGTTGCCCCTTGGTGTATTGAGTTTTTTATGGTTTGGACAGAAGAGTGTGTCAATTTAAGTTTTGTGAAGTGCTTATAGGAACTAATAAGGTACTCACTTGTGTATGAGTGGAGATATAAATGATTTTTGTGATTTTTTCTATTGCTCTTAATCTTTTATTATAATGGTATACATAAAAGTTTATATAATAGTTTTATATATACAATAGTGAGATAATGTATATTTGGTTACGATTGATTATAGTGATCGATTATATACTTTTCATTTAACAAAACTTATTTAATAATTTTTCTATCGTTAACCTGTGTTTTCACACGGGTTCTACATCTAGTATCATGTATATCGGTGAGTGTGCTGTCACCACCTCTGGGCTCTGGTCATGTTTTAAATTCGGGATTAGGAACTATCAGTTGGAGTTCAATTTGGGAGGGTGGTTTGTTCTATCCTAAATTTGGTTAGGTCGAAGGTACACTCATTTCAGGTCACCTCTGAACGATGTACCATACAATTCGAGGCGTGTCGGTGTGTCCAATAAATAATAATATTAGTTTCTCATATTTTATACATTTACAAGTCACAGTCAAACTTAATTGATATACTAATATTAAGACTTAACAAGGTAAAGAAAGAAACAAAACTGAATGATCAATCATTTCAAGTTTGCACTACATGTGATGAGTTCTTGGTTCTGATTACAAGCGGTGAATTATGTACAAATATGAGGAAAAGGGTAGCAAATGTTGAATAAAGATGATATTCACAATTATAAGCCCACGCCAATTCTATTAACACATTGGATCTGGCCCTGCTCCATTAGCCAACATGTCTCCTAAAGAAGCCACACCGATAGCGATTGCCTCATCAGGGTTGATACTCGTCTTCGGTTCAACCTTCCCGTTAAAGTAATCCCTCACAAGTTTTTGAACCTTGGTACTCGCACCAACAAGAATGATGTCATCAATTTGGTGTTTCTCCAACCCGGAATCCTTCATAGCCTTCTTCATGACTCTCATAAACAAGTAGCCGTTGTTGTTCAACTCCTTACCTCCAAGATGGGCCATGGCATGATGCTCAAAAAGACCATACTCTATTCCCAAGATAGTAACTTCACATTTCCCATCAACAAAGTCAGCAACAAGAATGTTCTTTTCGTCATCAGCCTTCTTATGCTGACCTTCTACATAAACATATTCATGAACAAGACCGTACGCATAAACAGGAGCCACAGATTCAAAAATCAGTGTTACATCTTCCAAACCAGCCATAAAACAAGCATCCTTAGTAGCCTGCCTTTGCTCATAACTGAAGTATGCTGCAAAAATTGAACCAATGTTTAAATATCAAAGGATGCAGAATTACTTTACTTACCACTATACCTGTTAAACTTTTGATCATTCTGGTTCAAAAATGATAATTTCGGTGCGGGTCAGGACGAGATTTGACAAACCAAGGGTCGTATAAAACTTTGAACACTTCTATACAAATTGTCAGCTATTGTCCATTTCTAAATACAGTGATATGCACATATCACATTTCTCATGTGTTTTTGACGAACAAGACATACATGTTTAACCCACACAAATATATCACATACATTACAGACATATAGACTCACATATTATCCAGCTTGTTTAAGACTATGATCCCTTGGGTAGAGGTAAGCCTATTCTGACTTGTTTGGGTATATATCGTTGCCCATCCTGACCCTTAAAATGTTAAGTCCAAAAGTGGTTTAAGACCAAATATAACACGTGATTTAGGGAGGAAAAACAAAACATTATGCCCCAAAATTGATTATGGGGTTTGGTTTACGAGGTTGACTTACAAGGAACTGAGACAACAGCTTCCGTAATTCTCTTCCTAAGGAATGCTTCAGCTGTTTCCTTCATTTTGGTGATTATCATCGCGGTAATCTCTTCAGGACTGAAAAACTCGGTTTCCCCATCCTCGACTTCAACTTGGATATAAGGCTTCCCTTCTTTGTTCACAATTTTGTATGGAACAACCTTCATAAGTCTTTGAACCTCTTGATCCTCAAATCTGTCAATCATACAAGGATCTTAATTAATTAAGCGTAAAACATATAATTAACAAGATTGTAAGTAAGGTCGTACAAACATACTTTCTCCCAATAAGTTTCCTAACATGAAAGATGGTCCTGTGGGCATTTAGAGCCGCCTGATTCTTTGCAGCCTCGCCGATGAGCATATCAGAGTCTGTGAAAGCCACCCAAGAAGGCGTGGTACGGTTTCCTTGATCATTGGGTATGATTTTAACGTGGCCATTTGTATAAACACCAACACAAGAAGAGCTAGTCCCAAAATCAATCCCGATAATAGTTTTGTCCTCTTCTGTCGCCATTGAAATTGCAGATAGGATAAAACCTGTTGGTAACACGTTTAATGTTCGTTACTACATAAAAGTATAAAACACCATCCATCTTTCCTTCTTTTTTTTTTTTTGTCATCAGCAACTAAAGAAACAAAACTACTAGAATCGCAACCAATAATAAATGATTGAATTCACACGAATGAAAATGCTGCTTAACACAAAAATAAATCCAAGAACAAATTCCTGCATTGTTCACATTCATATTGAATTTATATAAAAATGATAATTAAAAAAAAAGGGGGAAATATCAGCAACAAGTTTATTCCTGCGTTGTTCACTTCCGTATTAAATTTATACACAGAAAAACAGTAGAGCAAGTTACTTTGAAGATCAAATTCTTTGCAGCCTTCTTCACTTTCAATTCATACACAACATATATATCAGAACAAGAGGCTGATTCAGACAATTGCTTCTGGAAACAAATCACATTCACACACAAAAGAATTTTTTTAAAAAAAATAAATAAATGATTAAGACGATTGCTCAGGAAACAAATCACATTCATACACAAAAGAAACTGAAAAACAATTTTATTTATTTTTTTTACCTATTATGATGATTGCTAGAATGACGGGGGAGCGACCCATCCTTGACCGTCGTTAATGATTATTATCTGTCTACAAAATTATATAAATCAAAAAGCGGTTTCAAACTGATTCTTTAGACTGCAACGATTAACACAAGTAGCTCTAACCTAATTTTTGTTGTAGCTGAATTTTATTTGTGCCGGTTAACATTCATGACTGATCTTTTCTTCGGTTAGATGACGGGGTTTTTTTTGACATATGTAAAATTGATAAACACTGAGTATGTAAAATCAACATTATCCAACAATAGTTAACATCATAAATTATTTTCCCTTAATTGAATGGATAAATTTATAATTAATGATTTTACGTGAGAAAGAGCAAATTGAGGATTACTTTTGTTTACTAAATAGAAAAGAAATAAATGAAATATATTAAGTTTTTAATTATTAAGTAAAATAAGCGCGATGCAACAATGTGGTGTTGGTGGTGTGCGTAATTAATCATGGTTGACGGTGGTGAGTAGTGTAGGACTGTAGGTTATTGATATGAAAAGGATAATGTAGATATTTTAGATATTAAGGATAGATGTTGTAAATTGATAAGGTTATTATTTTTTGTGAACATTCAGTAGGTACGCAACATCAGGGAAACCACACTGTATAATGGTGAACCCTTGCACCTACCCTAGACAATGAAATGTTTACTATAAGCCGTTACAAGTATTCAGAGGAAAAAACCCCAAGTCTTGCCATCTCTAAGGATCGAACTCAAGACCTTGGGTAACACCTGAGATGCCTCTTTCAATTTTCAAGTTGATATTATAGATATTTAAAATGAGGATATTTAAAATAATAAATAAAAGAAATGAGCATTTTAAAGTTATCAATAACTTAGTTGGAAAAAGTAAAGGGAGACAAATGTTTTATAATATACGAGTCGCTTGCCCGTGATGCGATGGTATGGCGGCGGCGACGATTATGGGTGGTAGCGGCGGCAGTGCAGGTAGTTGTGATAGTGGTGTGGTTATTAATGTAAAAGTAATCGATGTAAAAAAAGTAATGTATTTTAAGGATCGATGGATGTATATTGTAGATAATTTCATTAAACGTATTATATAGATATTAGGTAGAGATATTTAAATTAATGACAAAGATTAATTTGAGTAGATCAAGTTTTTTTTTTTTTTTTTTTTTTTTTTTTTGAGAAAATGAGAAAAAAGAAAAGTCAATTGTTTTATAAGGTAGTTTATATTTGTAAAGTACATATAGATAGATAGTATTGAACTATTGATAATATGCAAGTCATGCCAAATTGCCAATGTTGAATAATGCTTCAAGTTAATGTTTAAAATTTAAGTCATGTTTATTTTCTGTTAAAAAAAAAGGTCACGCTTAATTTGAGTCAGTACTCAGTAGGCTAGTAGAAAAGGTCAAGTTTGAATGTTGTGTCAATGAAATGATCAAAGATTCAAGCAAGAAACTTTTATACGAATCGAAATAAACATCCGGTTCGAGAGGTCTCCAATTACACAAAACTTTGATAATGAAAAAGTAGAATGAGAAATATGAAAGTAAAAGGTTTGCTGTAATAACCCACAACAGCTTTTCATCTCTTTATCATTCTGCTAATTATAGGTAGAGTAATTGCTCCTCCCTCTTTCTTGCTGACTTTTTGACCAAGTGGATCCAACTTTAACCAAAAAATATAATTCAGTTAACCCATTGGTAGTGGCCCGTTTCCGTTTTCTTGCATATGATTTAATTGGGCCTTTATCAGTCGAGTTCTATTAGGAGATAATGAGGTTGTTCACCATTGCTTGAACTAGTCAAGTTTTTCAGCTACTATATATATGACTGCTTATTTGAGTTTATTTGTAATGCATTTGAAGTTTATCACTTCACAAAAGTCACTTTGTTATGTATATTTATGAAAGTTGTAACTTCACTTTATATCCAAGCCAACATGCTTTTAAGAAGCTATTGAAAACGAAGATTGGAAAGGTGCAATGATGGAGGAAATGGGGTCAATCGAGCATGATCAAACATGGAAGCTGGTTGATCTACCAAACAGTAAAGACTCTTTTTGGGCTGAAATGGGTATTCAAAGTGAGATACCATGCAGATGCCTGAGTTCAAAAGTTCAAGACGAGGCTAATTGCGAAGGGGTATGCCCGGCACCAAGGTATTGACTTCACCGGAGCCTTCTCACCTGTTGGTCATTTTGAAATTGTTAGAAGACTTCTATGTCTCGGTGCTAAAATGAGTCTGCCAGTTTATCAATTTGATTTAAAATCCGCCTTTTGAAATGGAGAGTTAAAAGAAGAAGTTTATGTTCCATAACCTGAAGGTGTGACTATCACTATATGTAGTAGTGGCTAGGGCAGTTTTGGTGTTGTGTGTTTGTACTTTAACGATAGGTAACGTGTATATAGGTATAAACGTAATATGTATATTAGTGCATTGAGTTAATTCACGGAAGTTAATAGTTGTTTTTAGTTACAAAAGATATAGTAGATGCTCATCATCTGCTCAGTGTTTGTGTGCCCTCGTCTACACTGTCAAAGGAAAAAAAAAAAAAACAAAAACAAAAACAAACTTACACAGTATGGATTTTTAAATGAATAAAAAAAGTATATAAGGGTTGTGCCAATTCTTTGTGAGATTCAGTTGAAACTCAAAGAGGTTCCAACTCTTGCAGAAAATAGTATGGATAGATTTGACCTCAAATGTACGTTTTCCAGCTAAAAACTTGACTCCCTGCATGAAACTGCTGTAAGTTTGTTATAAACACAATCAAAGTGCACCTGCTCAAATGCACAAGTCAGAATACTTGCACATGGGTATCAAAGAATGAAGGAGAAAATTTTGACCTATTTATTAAGGAATGGGCCAACTTGGGTTGTGGTTATCTCAAACAGGATATTTAAAAAATTGCTAAAAAGGGAACGGGTCAAATGGGTTGAAAGTCGTGGAAAATCAACTTTTGAGTGCAGACAACCTCCTACAAATTTTAATTAAAAAGTTTAGAGTATTAATGTAATGTGTTTCAGGATCACAACACACTAACGATTCATTATTATTAAAAGGATACCAAGTGTTTGGTGCCTGATCTTGCCATCATGACCCATACTAAACAATAACTCTTCTATAGCCCAAACCAAGTTTTAGCTTTACTGATCCACCCATCCTGCCACACTCTCTCTGGAACTAATGCAATCAAAATACAAGTCATCGAGTTACCTTTGAGCGCTGGAATCTGCGTTGGTAATGTGACATCACTAGTCTAGTACAGTCGTCAAACCGAATAGAGTATACAACTTCTGCACCTAAACGACAACCAAACTCCTCTTGGCGACAGACACTCTGACATTACAGCCATCCTCGGGATTGTGTACCTCCTATTTTACTCTTAATACTACAACCCACTTCAGCTAAAAAGTTGAAGGTCGTGTGAGCTTGAACTATAGTCACACGTACGGGCTTACAGCCAAAGAAAGGCATAGACTGACTGCTGATCCGAGATTTGAAGCTATTACAGAAGTTTAATTAGTGGCCTCACACATTATTAGTTTTCTATGTGTTTATACATTTACAAGTCACAGTCAAACTTCATGTTTTCAAGGAAACAAGATGTTGCGGTACGAGATGGTGGTTTCATATATCCTAAATTCGGTCAAGGGTAAACACATTCCAGATCGCCTCGGAACAATATACCATATAATTCGATAGTGGGTGTCAGAGTACCCAATAGATAATGATATTAGTGTCCTACACTACATACTTTTACAAGCCACAGTCAAACTTCATACTAATGTTAATGCTTAATAAGGTAAAGAAACAAACAAACAAAACTTAATGATAGATCATTTCAAATTTTTACTACAAGTGATGAGTTATGCTTACAAGCTGTGAATTATGTACAAATATGAGAGGAAAGGGTTAGCAAATGTTGAATAAAGATGTAGAATTCAGAATCAGAATCATCAGCACACACCAATTCTATCAACACATCGGATCTGGCCCTGCTCCCCTAGCCAACACGTCTCCTAAAATAGCCGCACCGGTAGTGATTGCCTCATCAGGGTTGACACTTGTCTTTGGTTCGACCTTCCCATTAAAGTAATCCCTCACAAGTTGTTCAACCTCGGTACTCGCACCAACAAGAATGATTTCATCAATCTGGTGTTTCTCCAACCCCGAATCCTTCATAGCCTTCTTCATGACTCCCATAAACAAGTCATTGTCGTTGCTCAGCTCCTTACCCCCAAGATCGGCTATGGCAAGATGGTCAAAAAGACCATACTCGACTGCCAAGATAGTAACATCACATTTTCCATCAACCAGGTCAATAACAACAATGTTCTTTTCCTCATCATCCTTATTATGCTGACCGTATACAAAAACATATTCACGAGCAAGACCATATGCACGAACAAGAGCTACATGTTCGAGAATCAGTGTTACGTCTTTGAAACCAGCAATCAAACAAGCATCCATAGTAGCATGCCTTTGCTCATCGGTGAAGGATACTGCAACAAATAAACCAATGTTTAAGGATCATAGGATGCATAATTACTTTACTTACCACTATACCTGGTAAAATTTTGATCATCTTGCTTCAGGTCAGGATGGGCCGTTCTAAAAGATTACCATTTCAGTTCGGGTCAGGATGGACTTCGACAAACCAAGGGTCCAAAAGTTGTATAAAACTTTAAACACTCCTATACAAATTGCTGCTATTGTCCATATCGGAATACAGTATACATATATCACGATTCTCATGTGTTTGTCACGAAGAGGACATACATGTTTAACCCACACACACACACATTACAGACAAATAGACACACACATATATTACATATTTCTAACACACACACACACACATATATATATATTTACAAATGTATAAAGCATAACATCTTTATATATACATATATAAAACACAAACACGTAGATTATGTGCATACAGAGGAAGTATAAACTAAAATTAGCAAGCTTTTCAGATAGAGGACCAAACAACCTATTTTTCTTTCTTGAACATACCATTCTGACTTGTTTGGGTGTAACACGTGATTTAGGGGAAAAACGTTAAGTCCAAAAGTAGTTAAAAACAAAATATAACACGTGATTTAGAAGATAAAAAAAACATTCTGCCTCAAATTTGATTGTGGGTTTGTTTAACGAGGTTGACTTACCAGGAACTGAGACAACAGCTTCCGTGATTCTCTTCCCAAGGAATGCTTCGGCTGTCTCCTTCATTTTCGTAAGAATCATTGCGGTAATCTCTTCAGGACTGAAAACCTCGGTTTCCCCATCCTTGATTTCAACTTGGATATAAGGCTTCCCGTCTTTGTTCACAATTTTGTATGGAACGACTTTCATGAGTCTTTGAACCTCTTTGTCCTCAAATCTATCAATCAAACAAGGAACTTAATTAAACAACATATAATTAAGAAGATTAAAAATAAGTCACACAGACGTACCTTCTCCCAATAAGTTTCTTAACATGAAAGATGGTCCTTTTGGCATTTAGAGCTGCCTGATTCTTTGCAGCCTCGCCGATGAGCCTGTCAGAGTCTGTGAAAGCCACCCATGATGGTGTGGTACGGTTTCCTTGATCATTGGGTATGATTTCAACATGACCATTTATATAAACACCAACACAAGAAAAGCTACTACCAAGATCAATCCCAATAATACTTTTTTCCTCTTCTGTCGCCATTGAAATTGCAGATAGGCAACCTGTTGTTATATGTTTAATGTTTGTTACTAAATAAAACACCATCCATCTTTCCTCTTAAAATAACAACCAAAACTAAAGGATGATGATTTGTACATCACTTGTTTTTGACCGTACACCACCAAATGTGCTTTAAAGTGTTGTACGGTACAATATTATATAACATGTTTAGTGGTTTACGGTCAAACTGAGATCACTTCCCAAAACTCAGACGGATGAAAATATTCCTTACACAACAGTAAGGATTTAATAAATGTAAAATCGAATTTCTGCATTGTTTACGTTCATATTAAATTTATAAATAAAATTAGAAAAAGGGAAAATTAAGTAACAAG
>JANDBE010000039.1:18338869-18352887 GCA_024320915.1 Erigeron philadelphicus
TTTTATAAAAAAAATTAACAATTAAATTGATAACATTTATAGACAAACTATCTAGCGTCTTTTAAAAAAATGATATACTTTGCTATTTAATAAAAAAAAGGATATAATAAATGGTTTTAGCTAATATTCCGTAAATGAGTAAACACTAGAGTCTATGGTGATGGGTCTAAAATAACTTAACATGGAACGAGAATTTAATTTCCTGATATACTTACAATTCACAATCAAAGCTTAATTTATTATCCACCTTCCATCCTCACCGCCCAATTTGACCCGCCATGAATGCTTTTGATTTTCTTTTCAGTCCATCTGTACTTATATCTTTGGATGGTAAAAATGATTTCTATTCGACAAATGCCATTAAAAAGAAGTATATATTAACCGTTTAACCATTTATTGATCTGCATTCTGCAATGGGGATAAAATGATTTTAACTTTTTAGGTGAATGATACGTTGATAACTTATCTGAAATGAATTATTGAGATGTGTTACTAAGGCAAACATTTATCTGAAAATAAGTGAATGAAATGTGAAGTATACATGAATAAAGTTGTCACAGAAGAAATAAAAAGGTTTAGAATGAGAAACACAAAAAAAAAAAATAAAAACACTTTTCATCCAAAGCTAGCTTGAACAAAACTCCTTTTTGTTCCTTTGCCTTTTCTCTTAAAAATCACTCTCTGTCAACTTCAGTCCTTGTCTTCCAGATATGCTTTCTGATTCTCTCCTCCTATGACCCTATTAAGTCCATGTGCCAATCTCCCTCCCTCTTTATAAACTCCACATTTCTTACCATAACATTTTCACTCATGCATTACTTTTTCTTTCCCTTCTTTTCATTCAAATAATTAAAATAAACATTTTTATTTATTTTTTGGAAAAAACCATGGAAACTACTCATCAACAACAAGATAATTTAGGCAACAAAAACACAAGCATTATGAATAACAGTAGTAGTTATCTATGTAGACAAAGTAGTTATCTGAAAGTAAGTTTATCTCGTTAATTTTCAAAGCTTTTTTAGTTTTTTTCGCTTTGCATGTTGGTAACAATTACTTCATATTAAACAGAAGTGTGCAAAAATCTTCAAGGATATAGATGATATAACGGATCCAGTTGAGGAAGAAGCTAAGATGCTAATGAGGTGACATAATTTTTTTTCTTTTTTCATAATTAGACTGATTTTAGTAATAATATTCTATGGCTTAAAATTAGCAGTCCTCTAATACTCATAATGATCCGAGTTTATTTACTTATATAAGAAAAAGAAGGATCACAATATGAAAAGCACCACTGGCGATCGCCGATAAAAGTAGTTGTAATCACATTTGATCTGCACGATTGCGTTAGGCTCATCGTTTTAGCGCTTAATGTTTACTCCATTAATTTGATCCATAATCCAGCTCACACTCTCCGTTTACAATCGGTAATTACTCAATATTTGAATCTACTGATTATGATGATGTCATATATTAGGAATGATTTGTTTATGCTGTTCAAGCTGTAGTTCGGTGTTAGATAATATATGTACAAAAAGTATGAGTGATTTTAATACTATGTACAGCAAAGCAGCCACATATGCGAATAGTTTCCGGATTCATTTTTTGGCTATGACTGTTTTTTGGTGGTGAATTTGTGTAAGTATGTAATTGTTGATATTAAAAAGGGAAGATATAGCACATTGTGATTGGTAGTGTTGAACCACAAAATTTGGATCGATATATGTGTTATAGAAACAAAGATAGATGTAGATATGCGTGTTAGTCAAGTATTAGGGGTTAATATGGTCTGATAGTGATAGTGTAGAGTTATTGGTTTCTATGATAAAAAATGAGAAAAAAATTAAAGTATATGGCTGTGTACTGTGAATCATTTTTGCTAGACAGTTTTCGGCTTGATGGCATCCATACACATATAGAAACCACCGGGAAGACCAGACAAGGAGCGTTTACTTATTTAGTGGTATTGTTTATATGTTCTATGACTTCTATCCCCGGACATCCTTTCCGGTTAAGGAGCTTTACTTCTTGCTACTAGCAGTGTGCCTTCTTTTTAGTTTTTTAAACATTAATAGCTTTTATTTAACTAAAAGAAACTAGTGGTGTTCCTGGTGATGTATCTCGGATCATTGTGAGTATAAGAAAACTGTTTTTAAGTAAAATGGATGTTAGTTTTTAAACAAATGGCTGTTAAATCATGGGTGTCTTTAAATCTTCATGAATTTGGCGATAGCAAGGTTATAGTGCACATAACTCTTTAAATATGTTGCTGCTGCTCAAAAAATATAATACTGATAACTGTTTTAATTTCTACAAAGATTCTAATGTGGAATTTAACTTGATTTGAAACATGCTTTATATATCGATTCCTGAGATCATTTCAATAGCACCAACCAGAGCTTTGACTTTGCTCTTCCTAGTTTGTGCTAGCTTGCTAGCAGTCTCTTTAGTAACATTATTAATAGGCATATGACGTTTCTTTGCTTCAAAATCACATGGCTTTAGAGCAATATTTACCGAGTTATTTATTTATATAATTTTCCGGTCTATGCAACTTACCATTAGAAGATAATCTCCTTTAACTTGTAACATCTTCTTGACAATATGGTTTTCTATGAAACAGATTTAGCGGAAGCGAATTGAGAGAAAATAAGAACACATTTGGGAAATTTTACTCATTTGATTAACGTCATATGATTAACGTGATATGAAAAGTAATTACAAGGCCTATTTATAGGCTTACATACAACAACTTAAAGAATAAACAACAAAGTCAAAGTCAAAGGTAATTAATATAAACTTTGACTATTGACTAACAAATACAATTAATACAAACTTTGACTAATCTAACAACCTTTGACCACTATTTACACTTAACTACCTTGAAGTTACAACTTGATACAAAAAATATCTAAAACTAATTTGTACACAATATTTTCCATATTCCCCCCTCAAGTTGGAACTTCTTCCAAACCCAACTTGTGTGCCAGAATTGAGTGTTGAGAATAACCCAATGCTTTAGTCATTATATCAGCTAATTGCAGATTTGTTGGAATATAAGCAGTTTGCAGGAATCCCTCTTGTACTTTGTCCCTTGTAAAATGGCTATCTATATCCAAATGTTTAGTCCTATCATGATAACATGGATTGGCAGCTATTTGTTGAGCTGCTTTGTTATCACAAAACAAGGTAATAGGAATCTGAACCTGAATATGAAGATCTTTCAACAAATAAGTCAGCCAAATCAATTCACAGGTGGTAGCTGCCATACTTCTGTATTCTGATTCAGTTGAAGATCTGGAAACTGTAGCTTGTTTCTTTGTCTTCCAAGAAATTAGAGAATGGCCCAGAAAAATGCAATAACCAGTAAGAGATTTCCTAGTCATTATGCAAGAAGCCCAATCTGCATCACTAAAACCTGTAAGCTTTAGATTAGTCTGCACAGGGTAAAACAGTCCCTTTGAAATACTACCTTTTAGGTATCTAAGCAAGTGAATAGCAGCATTCATGTAAGGCATTCTTGGACTAGAAACAAACTGACTTAAATGTTGTACAGCATAAGAAATGTCAGGCCTAGTCATTGACAGATATAGTAATCTTCCAATTAACCTTCTATAAGATTCAGGATCATGAAGTAACTCCCCTTTATCCAAAGACAATTTAAGATGAGTAAGCAAAGGAAAATCCACTGGTTTTGCAGCTGTTAATCCTGCATCCTTTAATAAATCCAAAGTGTATTTCCTTTGATTCAAATACATCCCTCTTTCAGTTCTGCATAACTCTATTCCAAGAAAATATCTAGCCAAACCAAGATCCTTTATGGTAAATTTATCATCCAAAGCTTGTTTTGTACTTAAAATAATTTCCTCAGAACTCCCAGTTAACAATATATCATCCACATAAACTAATGCAGCAGTGAAAGCATCTCCATGTTCTTTAACAAATAAGGAGTAATCATGCTTTGATTGTACAAATCCCAAAGACACCAAGAATTTTGAAAGTTCTTGATTCCATTGCCTGGAAGCTTGCTTTAAACCATAAAGTGATTTATTTAATCTGCAAACTTGATGAGGTAAAGCCTTTTTATATCCTTCTGGTGGTGTCATGTAAATTTCTTCATCTACATATCCATGTAAAAACGCATTATTCACATCCAACTGGTGAATAGGCCATCCTTTTGCAGTGGCAATGGCTATTATAACTCTAACAGTAGCAGCCTTAGCTACTGGAGAAAAGGTATGTTTGTAGTCCACCCCTGCAGTCTGATTGAAACCTTTTATAACCAGCCTTGCTTTGTACCTTTCTATGGTACCATCTGCCTTGTATTTGATCTTGTAAACCCACCTTGAAGATATGGCCTTGTGACCTTTTGGCAATTCAGTCAAATGCCAAGTATCATTTTGTTCAAGAGCCATTAACTCTGCCTCCATTGCTTGAACCCAACATTGTTCTTTGGAAGCCTGACTATAATTAGCAGGCTCAACTTGGGTTAAAACATGGGCTAATGAAGCAACATAATCTGAGGGATAAGAATCAAAGTCTGCATTCTTGAATAAAGGATAAGTCACACCACCTTTTTCAGATGTAAGAAAAGACACATTAGCTTTCTTTGGAACAACATAATCCTTTAACCAAGCAGGACTAGCAGTATTTCTGGTTGACCTTCTTACCACAGGAAGATTCTCTTCTGTAGACTGAACTATATTATCAATATCAGCAGCAATGGGAGCAGAAATGGGAGAATTAATATTCTCACCTTGAGAAACAGGACCATTATTTTGAACAGGGGA
Source organism: Erigeron philadelphicus (assembly GCA_024320915.1). Lineage (NCBI taxonomy): Eukaryota > Viridiplantae > Streptophyta > Magnoliopsida > Asterales > Asteraceae > Erigeron > Erigeron philadelphicus. The sequence continues at coordinate 18,343,660 of JANDBE010000039.1, forward strand.
TTGTGAACCAGTTGCTTCATCTTCATCACCACCAAATTGTATCATTTTTGACAAACGTTGTAATGATTCAGATATATTTTCCTTGAAAGGAAATACAGTCTCTTGAAATATTACATCTCTGCTAGTAAATATTTCCTTTGAATCAAGAGCATACAACAAATAACCTTTTTGACCTGGAGGATACCCCAACATAATGCATCTAATACTCCTTGGATCAAATTTATCCCTATGAGGTGTGGTTATTGTTGCATAACACAAGCAACCAAAAACCTTCAAGTGATCATACACAGGGGGAGTACCATGCAGAATTTCAAAAGGAGATTTCCAGCCTAATATTTTCATAGGCATTTTATTGATGAGATATGTAGCTGCTAAAATACAGTGACCCCAAAATTCCTTGGGCAAATAAGCATTTATCCTTAAGGCTCTAGCAGTTTCAAGCAAATGCCTATGTTTTCTTTCTACTACCCCATTTTGTTGAGGGGTATATACCACAGATTTTTGATGCACAATGCCATTAGATCTAAGATATGTCAACACCTCTTTATTTACTATTTCAGTGCCATTATCAGATCTAATGAATTTTGGTCTTTTGCCAAAATGATTATTGATGTAAGAAATGAAACCAGACAAAGTGGAGAAAACTTGATCCTTAGAATGTAACAAATATGTCCATGTTGATCTAGTATGATCATCAACTATGGTGTAAAAATAACAAGCACCATTAAGAGCAGGAGTCCTATAAGGACCCCATAGATCAACATGTAACAAATCAAAAGCAGAAACAGCCCTAGTTTGACTTCTAGGAAAAGACAACCTATGTTGTTTTGAAAGAAAACAAGTATCACAAGTGAGATGTGAAATATCAACACGTTTATAAGCATCAATATGAATGAGCTTAGACACAGAAGTATGCCCCAGTCTAGCATGAAACAATTCTATAGGAACAGCATTATTGTTTCCACTAGAAACTTGATTGACAAAATTGGAAACAACAGTTTGAACAGAAGCAGTAAATGAAGAAGGATTATGACTGGAAGAAGGTTTGCAGATATACAATTTCTTGTAGCCTTGACCCACAGCAACCAATTGATTAGTTGTAAGGTCCTGAAAGGCAAACCATGTAGGTCCAAAAATAGCAATGAGAGGTTGGGATTGAAGTAATTGAGCAACAGATATCAAATTGATTTCAAACTCTGGGACATATAAAACATTTGTCAAAAGAAGAGTGGGTGTTATTCTAACTTGACCAATTTTGTGGACAAGTTTGATACTGCCATCCGGTAAACGAACTTTAATTGGAATTTTAAGAATTCTAATGGCCTGAAATAGATGTAAATTGGGTGACATATGATCTGTGGCTCCACTATCAGTTACCCAGTCATTTTTGATATCAATATCCACATGGCAAGATAGTGCATAAAATCTGTCATAAAAGGTAACATCAATACCTGCATGTGGCCTTGAAGAACTGGCCATATCAGTTTGATTGTTAATGACAACATTCTTGCCCTGCAACATCTTCATCATTTCTGAACAAACAGCAGCAACCAGTCTTTGATCCAACTCACCCTTTTTTTCACCATACATTTCATTTTCACCAGCCATATCAAATGGAGAATCCTTTATCTCAAAATCAGCCCCAACTTGATTAACCATTCTAGCTCCTTTCTTAACTTTCTTACCTTTATACCAGTCAGGATACCCTAACCTTTCAAAACATTGCTCATACACATGGCCATCTTGCTTGCAATAAGTGCAATTTTTCAGTTTATCTCCCTTAAATTCCTTCTTAAATCCTGTATTATTCCTACTATTTGGCTGATTAACATAATAAGCAGTAGGTTCAGGAATGTGAGTAGTAACTTGTTTCTGTTTCTCAACCTGTTGAACTATATAATATGCCTTATTGATAGATGGAAGAGGATCAGTAGAAAGAATCTTATTCCTAACTGACTCATAATCATCATTAAGCCTCATCAAAAATTGCATTAGTCTGGTCCTACTATCAATTTCTGCATACTTCTTAGTAATACCACAAGTACATTCACCCATTTTTCCACAAGAACAAGTAGGAATTCCATTAAGACTAGTCAATTCATCCCAATACTTCTTCATTTTATTGTAATAAGCAGCAATAGAAAGATTACCTTGAGTCACTTTACTAAGCTCTCTTTCAACTTGATAAATGAGAGGCCCATTGCTTTGGCCATACCTTTCCTCCAGTTCCTTCCATAATTCCAAAGCAGATTGTGCATAAAGAAATGCTTCTGCTAATTCAGCAGTCATAGAATTAAGAATCCAGCATGTCACCATATAATCACACCGAGTCCATCTGCCAAAATTTGCATCACTATCAACAGGCTTCAAAGAAGATCCATTAATGAATCCAAGTTTAAGTTTGGCACCTAATGCCATCTTAACTGTCCTACTCCACCCAAGAAAATTAGATCCATTGAAAGGTGTATTCGTTAACATCATTCCAGGATGATCGGAGCTTGAAAGATAAAGTGGATCATTAATGGAAGCTTGATTAGTTTGATTTGGTGTATCTGGCGTTAATGTAGATTCAGTAACCGCCATTGAATTAGAAAGAAAGGAAGAATTAGGGTAAAATTGAAGAATTAGGTTAAAATTGAAAAAGAAACCGGAATTTGTGATCGAAAAATGACGTAATCAAAGAATTGCAGAGCTCCGATTGATCAAGAACGAAACCCTAAGCAACAATCAGAATCAAATAAGAGTAATTCCTGGTGCTCTGATACCATATGAAACAGATTTAGCGGAAGCAAATTGAGAGAAAAATAAGAACACATTTGGGAAATTTACTCATTTGATTAACTTGATATGAAAAGTAATTACAAGGCCTATTTATACTAAAATAATTATATAACCGACTTTGACTAATCTAACATCCTTTGACCACTATTTACACTTACTTTGACTAATCTAACAACATTTAACCACTATTTATACTTAACTACCTTGAAGTTACAACTTGATACAAAAAATATCTAAAACTAATTTGTACACAATATTTTCCATAGAAACATATCAATCCAAATATTGATTGTTGTCGAATTGATATTGACACATCATCATGATGACATCATAAATCAGTCAAAACCTTCAACATTTTGTAAGTGTCGAATAGAAAAGAGAAAAAAAAGGGGAGGGTTTTGTTATAGATAATATCATTTACAGTTTACAAAAGAATTGAAAAAAAAATATAAAAGTTTGAAAGACAAAAGACAAAATGGTGACAATAGGTTTTTTCATACTTAAATCATAACTATATGATTAAAATAATGTTTAGTTTTAAAATAAAGTAAAATAAGGTGTACATTTGTCATTTTAGCTTAAGGAGCGACAGTTTTTGTAACAATTAATGTTACCGCTTAAGAATGGTTAGTAAAAAACCTTCCAACCAAATGAATAAATCATGGGACGGCTTTTGTAATTTATTCTTTTCTTTTACCAAACACCATCCACTAGTCGGCTTATAATGGTATAGAGTATAGTGATTATTTCATATTTTGCGCATGGTGTAGATGAGAAGGAATTTCTGGATATGCAATCCAGATAATAGGCAAATTAAATTACCCTTTTGAGTATTTGATTTTCGATTTATTCAATATATATATGTTTATAAGTAATGAATCCTAAAAGTTTGATGGTTTACTGAGACACCTTTAGTAAAACAAACAATTTTGAGAAACATGACTAATGGACATTATTATCATGAATAATTAACCCTGCTATCATAATTTTCTCCGGAATGCTACTTAGGATACTGTGGTATTACACCATTTGTATCTTGAATCCTCGTCTTGCTAGAATTATTTACCTACCAATCTAAGTATAGATCAAATCTTTAAGAAATTACCATTTTCTTACATGTGGTTCGTTTTTTTACGGTGAGTCTCCAGATAGGAGCTCGAGTTCAGCCCACCACAAGGGAGAGAGTTTAGGGGTTGCTTGCTCAGGTGATATCCCAAGAACTTGCCTCAATTTTGGAATTATGTCATTCATTGTCGGTCTCTGGCGACTGTCCCTTTGAACGCATTCTTGAATAACTTCACACACCACCTCAAGTTCATTTTGCTTGAATGACTTTAGGGTCGGATCAATCATATGACTAATGTTTAGCTTGTCCTTTAAATATTGTTCGGCCTGGGGAAATAGCAACATTAAGATTAGAACGTAAACAAAAATTTAAACATTTGAGTTTTGGTACAAATCTTTGAGTAAGAATCATCGATCACTTTTGCGTAATTAAGTTTTCATATAGTAACATAGATGGTTTTGTTGGTTTACCCAAGTTACAAGAGACACTTTTTCTGAATTTGTATGTTTTCCAGAGATGATTTCAAGCAATAAAACACCAAAACTGTATACATTTTTCTCCTGATTAACAACCATTTGCCTAGCAGAATGATCAATAGACTCGTTTAACCCTGATGTCTTTTCTTTTGGGTAAAACTCTTTCCAGAAACTCAAATCTGCAACCTGCAAAAAGTGAGGCTTATGCCATTTCTTAATGGAACCAAGAGTCATACACAAAAGGATAGACACTAGCAGTCTTTTATTGCAGGATGATTGCTATATAACCGAATGGTCATCGATTAGGATGTAGGTGTAATTATGTAAAGATTGTGTATTGGATTGTTAATATGGATAGTTAATTAGGCATATATGTATGATTAAATGTATAGATTTCCCTTAAGTTTGGTCAAGTATAGTAACCTAATGATATGTATTAAGCCAAATTTGACTGTGTGAACATTTTTTATGTGTATTAACAAAGTCAAACATTCTCAAAAAATAAAAAATAAAAATAAATAGATAAAAGTCAGTCTTCTAACAGAAAATAAGTAAGAGATTTACTGAGGTTTATGCTTAGTTAGCAGCTTAAGGGCCTTGGCATAACGGTATTGGGTGTACCCCCTCAACCAAAATGTCATGGATTGTACTCTTAACTGAAACAGTTGGTGTAGATAATAGGGGTATAGAAGTGTAAGCCTTTGCCTTCAAAAAGAAAATCATGGTAAGGCACTTACTTTGGCAGCATAATCATCGGTTAAATAAACGTTATTTGAATCCAGATGCATGAGCACCGGCGGAGGGTTCAACTCATGCAAGTATTGGAGACAATAAGCTACCCCCATTATAATTCTCATTCTTGATCTCCAGTCAAGATGCTCAAGTCCTTGAACTGTAAATAAAGGAAAAAAAAATACATGATAGAGTTTTATACTTTTTATTTGTAAATAATGACTGCATACACCCATTTTCTCTATATGCAATAGCAAAAAGCCGAGATAACTACCATGTAAATGCTCGGAGAGTAAGCCCTCAGGAGCATACTCAAACACCATCATTCTAACAAAAGGTTCGTCCTCCTCACAAAAACCAATAAGATTAACGAAGTTCTTGTGGTTCACTCGTGATAATGTCTCAATCTACAAGAATTAATGAAACAAAGTTGGATTAGTTACTTGATTAGTGTGTATACATAAGTCTACAATTTTGACTAAAAAACAAACCTTCTTGTGGAACTCTAACTCTGCACGTTTTGACCAGTCCTTGAGTCGAGTAATGGTTGTTGTCGCAACACATATCTCAACTCCACTTGATAATGTCCCTTTAAATAGCATACAACCTTCCATTGTGTTGATTATGTTACTAAAATCTTCACATGCCTGTTCTAGTTCTACCCGATCAAGTTTTTGAACACCTGCTCTTTAAGCGGTCATAGTTACTACCAAAACCATGCACACTTACATGCGAGAATCAAATAACCTATTGATGTAACAAGGGCCGGATTTGGGTTTTCTTTTTTTTTATTAAAACAATCATTTGTTCATTTAGACAATCTTTTATATAACAAACTAATACAGGAAATGACCATAAGGACGATTATTATGGAAAATAACTGAGTATTTGAGACAAATAGATCTTCCTAGACAAATTAAATTACAAAAATTGGGATATATTTGATTTTACTAATCTATCGATAGTCTCTTTTGTGCAACTGGTAATGAGTAGATGTTTGTGCAGACATTATTCATGGTAAATGCGACTTCAAGTCGAAATAATCTGTAACCAGTTCCAAAACACAATCCAAACGTTCTCTATAACATAGTAATTGCTTTAACCAACACACTGTGAACTCTCTGGTCCTACTTAGCACAAATATCTATACTATCTAATAAAAAAATCACTATTTTTCATCTATAAACTTTCTTTCTTTAAGAAGTCTAAAATACCCCACTTTTTTAATTCAATAACTTAAACATCTTTACCTAATATACCTATAATACCCTTAATGAAATAATTTATAATATAGATCCCTCAACCCTTAAAATAATTACACTACTTCCTTTAACATAAATTACTTTTATATTCACCACTATCGCCGCCCCACCACCATCACCACCACCACCTCTGCCACCGCCATCACTACCCCCACTTCCGCCGCATTGTGCTGCCACAAGTCTAGTGTCTATATGTGGTGACAGTGTAAAAATTAGCTTTTCGAGAAATGAGTAAATATAAAATATGATATGTTTCAATTTTGATCAAAGGTAGGAACTTCTCATTGAGTTCTAACTTCTAACAACAACAACAACAGAGACAAATCATTTCCAAAATTTTATTCAGTTACAATTGATGGGGAATATGCTAAGTGAGTTAGGTTTACATTATCATTTAATCAAAGACCAAAAAACAGTAATATAGTTGACTACTTGCTGATAATAAAGCTTTTCAAATTAGTTATTAATTAGCAAGAATGTATATTACCTGTAACAAATGCTTTCTGGAGTTGCCTATAAATCTTGGGCCTCCATGGAACTTTCACAAATGGATTCCTAATTACAAACAGCAGAGCTACAATGGTAAATAGAAGGAAACCTCCACAAGAAACTCCAATCATAATTATCCACATATCTGAATTATCCGAAGACATTTTCGGAGTTTCAGGTGATGAAGGTGGATCAACATCAAGTTTCATGGATTTGTATCGAATAGCAGGGAAGAATCCACTATTTTTGGTACCAGGAGGAGCCTTCATGTGACTGTTTGCAGATAAATCACTAGAAGAAGATTTAGACTCTAGATTTGCAGGCTTTTCTACCATCTTACGGCTTATAACACTTCCATCAACGTGTACATTTTCAGCTATTTCTACATTGACACATGATTTATATGAAATGCCCTTTCGGAACCTGAAACTTGATGTAATCCAAAGAAACATGATAAATTGATAACCAAAATTACTAACAAGAGAAGAAATAAGTAGCATATTTCTTGCTTACAGTTGAAATGGGTTGAGATAATAAATAATAGTTTCTGTAAACGGGGAGATCAGGGAATCTGCATTCCACAACGGGTTATAATCACTCTGCCAGATGCTGTAATAATGTGCCACGAGAAGTAGAATGCATATCATAATCAACTGTCGAAAAAGTAGCAAACTTAGTAAATACCAAAGAGAAACTTCATACCATCGCCCAAGTTTCCTGTTTAGAAATCCAATAGCATTTATAACAACAAATGTGAGATTGTCATTCAAACGCAACTCGTAGAACAAATTGAGGTTATCGAAAGTTGAAGTACTGGCTCCTTCAAGGTTGTTATAATAAACAAACCTGGAAAGAATAGAAACGATCGGTTACTACTGAGTCAAATGAGCATATGATTCCGCTTCAAGATTACCACGGTTAACTTGTCTCCATTATAAGATAAAAATAACATATGTCAATTAGGAGACTTAAATGTAATAACTCTTAATTTAAAAGGCATATATACCTCTTTTTTTCAAGAAGGTAAATTAAATTCCTACTTTTGTTGGATTAAACGAAACTCAAAAACCGTATAGTTTACATGTGAAACTTGAAAACGATTACCAAATATGATTCACCTACTTCACATGAAATCAGGTTCGTGAAATGCAAACAATGAAATCAGGTTTGTGATCCTAAAGTCTAGAAAGGCTGGAGGTCCTTTTCTACCTTTAGTAGAACCTAGAAGCAGCCTCTCTACCTTTGGTAGGGGTAAGGTTGTCTACATCTCAAACTCCTCCATACACCATCGAAGCGGTATTGGGACACAAAACCCGAGGAACACGGCGTTGGGAGTTACTTTTATAAATATAGTAGTCTTGATCTTTTGACTTCATATCATAAACTTGTACTGCCACGTTTAATTCTCAATTAGATGTTTCTTTAGACATTCTAAACACTAATCCTTACTTATATCATCGACTAATAAGAAACAGAGGAATTAACATTGAATAAGTTAATCACTTACAAATAATTTAGTGATTGAAGCCTTCTAATCTCAGGTGGGATTGTTCCAATTAAGTTATTGTCCCTTAAGTCCAATACCTCCAACATCTTGAGTTCCTTAAATTCTTTGGGAAAAAATCCGGATAAATGATTGTGCGAGAGCACACTGATAAAACACGAAGTTAATAAATCTTTCAAGTTAACCTTCCCTCTCTTCCAAAATTTCAAAACCTTAAAGTAAAGGAAGACCTATTTTATATATCTTACTTATTCTTCAGTCATAACACAATATAAACAAACCAACACTTACAGACATCTTAGGTGAGTGAGATTCCCTAACTCAGGTGCAAATACTCCATCCATAGATAACCCTTTTAAATCACTTCGAGAAAAATCACATAAATACATCAAAAGGTCAATTCAATGTGACACTAACATACAAAGATTTTGACGTACATAGTAAATGTCATACACGTAATATAGGGTACTTACAGAGCTTCGACGTGACGAAAGACACATTGAACATTGGACCATAAACATGGATCAATATCATCAGAGTTCCAAGTTTTAAAGGCACCATTTCGATCATCGAAAACTCTATCTTGAAAATTCAACAATGCCACTCCTGCATTGTAACAGAGACTTTAATAAACTTCAATATAAAGCTAAAAAGGCCAATACTTTAATACACTTCAGTTTAAAAGCTTACCCTCTAGATTCAAGGAAGAAGACCCATGAGCTAAAACAAGAATCAAGATTGCGAAACAAAGATATCGAGTTTTATGTGTTGTCCATCGAACACCCATTGTTGTTATTCCCATGTAATGTGATAGTGGAGGCAGGAGTTGTTTCTGCCAACACCCTAAGAAAGCTATCTTGTGAAAAACCTTATTCTGAATAACCATTTACTCGAACAGTGAGTAATGACTCGAGATCG
>JANDBE010000039.1:18432123-18446523 GCA_024320915.1 Erigeron philadelphicus
AATGCATCAAAATGTAGTTTTTAAGTGTTCTCATTTGTTCTCATTTTAATTTTGTTCTCATTTGATTGCCACCCTATGTATATATATATATAGCATTTTAATACTTGATCTTATGGTTATAAATTATAATGGACTTTTAGTTTTGTAATCTTGTCAAAAAGGGCATTATTGGGAGAAAAAAAAGAAAAGAAAAAAAGATTTACACTTGAAAGGGAAAGAGAAAGAATAGTACCTGTGTAACCGCCATTTATATCCCACGACTCTATGTTACTTTTATAATATAATTTTACATTTAATTAATTAGCAATCCTTCGTAATTTTTGTATATATTCAAAATTTGTTGCATCCATTTTTTTTTATATATATAGAACTTGGTGTATCCATGTCTTATTATTGGAAAATTGTATGTGTAAAATTACTATTCTTATGATTTTTATCTATATATAATTTGGTAAATCAATCATTATTTATGTGTATTGATTGTGCATCAAATCGACTATGGAAAGATTAAGGGGTTGAAGGTGATTTGAAGAATGAACCCTAAAAGGTTTTTAGGGTTTGTTGGCGATTCACCGCATGTAAGTATTGATACCTTTATACCGACTATGGTTGATGATGATGGTAGCCGAATTGTATATGACTTAGGGTTTTAATTGTTATTATGTATGCGTGTGTGGCTGATTCTTTTCTGCCAATTGATGAGAGATCCTTCTCCTTTTATAAGAGAAGGTTTCTTAGGGAAGAGGTTTAGGGTTTTGGCCAAACCTCTTTTTAGATAAATATCAAGTTGTCATCTTTATCTTATTTTCTTGCCATCATTAACCCTTTATAATTGGGATAAGATTTGCTATATTTTAGGAAAGGATTTAGGCTTATCTTTAACCATTTAATTATTATTAACACCTCCGGGCATAAGCCCTCCGTGCGGGTGCTTCTTAAGGAGTACCCTTCGTACTGTGGTCCAAAGGGGTACATCGTCATGTATGTAAAACCTTATGCATTCATTATTTATAATTATAATTTGTGCATCCATAACTTCATAATTTATAAATTTGTGCATCCATAAATTTGGTGCATTCACCATTGTTTGTGTATGTAAAACCTTATGTATCTATTATCTATAATTATAATTTTGTGCATCCATAACTTCTTAATTTATAAATGTGTGTATCCATGAATTTGGTGTATCCACCATTGTTTGTGTATGTAAAACCTTATTCATCCATAATTTATAATTTATAATTTTGTGTATCCATTATTTATAACTTATAATTTTGTGCATCCATAAATTTATTTTACAAAATTTAAAGAGAAGAAACAACTAATAATATAAATTTTATTATTTAAAAACGTGATGTTATAATTTAAATGACGGAAGTTGTTTGTTCCCTTCGTACAAGAACTTCACAACAATAATGGTAACATTTTCACATTAATAGAAAAATGAAAGTTTAATTAAAATTTTTTATCCCATGTTAAAATTCCTCTTTTACCCCTTGTTCTTATTGTTCTTATTTTAGACTTGTTCTTACCGGAAAGTTACCATATATATAGGGTAAAGTTATTTTAAAAACCCTTTAAATAGTAAGAACATTTAAGAACCCTTTAAACCAATAATATTTTTTTCAGTTTTAATTTTGATTTTTAATTGAAGGGGAAAATTGGTAAAATCAACATAATTATGTAGTAGTAATTATCAGATCTTTTCGTAACCGCTTTTTTATATTCCCATAATTTTCGTGAAATGGAAATTAATCTTCAAATGAATATATCTATATATAATTAAAAGTTGAAGCATGGTTGTGAAATTTTTTGCCGTATCTTTGGATTTTTAATGGTATGTAATTAATACCAAACATAACATATTTATTTATTATTAAAAGGCTAAAGATATTATTAAGTATATTTACATTACTTAATCCATTAGGTTAGGAATACAATTCATCTATTTCTTATAACTCACTCTTCTTAAATATATCTCCTTCAATTCCATCACCATATGTTTTATTTATGGACATTTAATGAGATTATTAAAATACTTGATAAGGGTTAATTATTTTCTTATGATGATTTGTTTATGGTTTTGTTATAAAACTCAATCATCAGCTTAATATAATAATAAGAATTACAACTTTTGGTTGTTCATAGTCCAACCGGTTTAGAATGGAAGCCAAAGGGACGTTTGAAGCACAAGGGAGTTGTCTTAAGATGCAACATTAAGTGAGGTAATAATGTAATATGGAATGATAACCGATAGAAATTTTCTTCCATTCAATCACAAACTATTTTCTTTTCTTTCTTTATATGCTCTAATTAGTTTATGTTTTATAGGTTCTCATTGTCGTGGCGATATATATCCACAAAAAAGATCGACTGAGATCTATCATTTGACTTTAGCCGTTATATTTTTGCAGCTCTTAATTGATAAATTATCGATTTATTATCATGGTATATCTTGGTCACTAAAATGACACTTGATTGATGCATGGTATTTTATATGAAGTTTAGTCTTGATGCGAGTTATATTATCTCTGGTTGTGATGACATCAATCTACGACTTTGGTAGGCTAAAGCATCCGAGCTACATGGTGTTGTAAGTTTACTTTCTTTTATCGGTTTAGTTTTCCTATATCTCATTAGAAAGAGTTTGAAATGGATTTTGTTACATTATTATTGTTGCCGACTAATTTCTGAAGCCTTTCTTTGTTGTGGTAATATATGGTGTTGAATGTGTTTAGTTTATTATTCTTGCCACATTTTAATTGTGCATAGATCGAATAGGCATTGAGTTTATCAACCGCTTTCTGTATGGTGGAGAAAAGTGAACAGATCAGACGGGTTTGATAATAACCGGCGATTTTGGTGACCTGAAACACTTCCTCCTACTAAATTTATTAAATTGTGTATTTATTTTTGTATGTAGACAGAGTGAAATAATGTGACAAACAAAGTAACATTATGAATCCACTTTGGACAACTATCAATCTATTTCACTTACCAATATCATCAGGAACAAAAACTTTGTATATGGAGGGAGTTCCTACCTTTTTAAAAACATTCAGTATAATTCTGTAATATATATTGGCCTGTTATCGCTATGATCTAAGATGTAACGAACAAAATATGAATGTATGCAGCTAGGATAAGTATTCATAGCTCGATCAATTGGTTTTGAAAACACAGCGTGTCCATAAAAGCATCAAGTAGTAGCTTTAAGATTGGAGTCAGACTGTCGTATGGAGGGATATCAAGACACCTTATATGTGCAAAAACACATGCTATTCTATAGTGGATGCTACGTAATGGGTACAATAGATTTCATATTTAGGGATGTTGTAGTGCTCCAAACATATGACATTGTGATCACAATGCGGATGGAGAATCAGAAGAACACAATAACTGCTCAAAATTTATGTGGATTCCTCACTTGCGCCTGAAAAGTCAAAAATATCGGGCTACCTTGGAAGGCCGTGGAAAGAGTATTTTAGAACGATAGTGATGAAATCGGAGATTGGTGATGTCTTTCAACCAGAAGGTTGGTTGCCATGGCCTGGGACAAAGACTTTGCGCTTCAAATGCTTTATTATGCAGAATATAGCAACATAGGTGCAAGATCTCAGATGAAAGGTAGAGTCAAGTGGCCAGGTTACCAAGCCAGTTTTAAGACAGAAGATGTAGCTAGGTACACGGTGAGTCAATTTATACAAGTTGGTTGAAAGGCGGTGATATTTTGTGCGTCTAGGATCTTACAGCTGCTAGCTAAGAAAAAGATGGTTTACGATGGAAAAACTGAAAATGGAACTTCATTATATGTGCAATGATCAACTAGGCTAGCAATGAGCCTCATTGCAAGCATATGTGATTCACTGTGATGTACAACGATGATTCGCACAAGGAGATATGATTGTAACTGTAAGTATGAAACATGATTGTAAGTAGTTCATAATTCCCCTATAATGACGGAATCATTAATCTTATCAATAAGGTAATCTAAAACCAATATTGGAGAAAGTAATTCTTTTTTTCTCTTTAGTTTAATTTATAAACACTTCTTTGTATTTTGTTTTTTTTAGATGCCAAGACATTAAGCAATCAAAGCCTTAGTTATATACAAAAGGATTGGTACCTAAAACATGCATGATAGATTTATGTAAAGGTGGCCATTTCAACCCATTTATGTATGCATTTTGTTGTAGTTATGCTCTATTTTTAGTGTGTAATATTAAAAAATATAGCTAAGGAGGAAGTATGGTCAGATGGGTTAAATGGGTCAAAAGTTACCCAAACTGTACATGAATCCATTAAGAATCCTAGACCATTGTAAATCTTGAGCTAAAAATTTCATGAAATGAAGTAAGTTCGCTGATCATACTTGTTGTACTAATTATCTATATATGAGTACGGTTTTTAAATGTTAGACAAAAAGTGTTTCTGGTCAACATAAACTAACCCATACGACACCCATTTTGACCCGCCACTCATACTCCCCCTCTTGCCAATAATTCGAAGCAGTAGTGCATAACTGAATCAATAATTGGATCTTATGCATGCTGGAAATTTTATCAACTTTTATAAAGTTTGCAAACGAATGGAGTTTGCCAGAAATTTTTGAACTCAGTTCTTCGAGAGGTATAATTCTTATCCTTAAGTCTTTTTTCGTGATGTTATTAAATTTTCCAGAGGGATGTTATTGTTATTTACCTTCTCTTTGACACAGTTTTAGCCTCCACAATCTTTTCTTGCAACAATGGAAGAGTATATAAAAGAGGTGCCAAGGTTGGTCGCTCGACCCACGTAGATAGTGACTGTTGTGACCTTTGTCTCTTTAGTTCTATTGTTTAGTGTATGTTTTGTAATTATTTTAATATCTAGAAAGACCTATGTTGACATATGAGTCAGAAGAAGATACCTCACCTCATGACGAAGATGCAGATTCCGCTAGGTACAATATTGGGCCCTAAGGGAAGATTAGGAAATGGGCACGAGATACTTGGTTAAGCCTGTAAATCTGATATTAAAAGGTCCGTCTACCCTGGGTAAAAACCTCATCTGTTTTTTTTTATAGGCTGTTGATTGCTTAGACATATTTTATGCTATACATGTGTTTATTTTAAGATTTTGTAACTTAAAGTTTATCAAGATATCAGTTTCTCACTACACCTCTTATGACCCATTTATAAGTAATCCCACCATTTAAGTTGATGCTCTCGGATTCTGTTCATATAGACTTTGGTTTCATTTCCTTATGGATAATCAGCTATCAAACAAAAGGACTTGCAAACTAATTTGTTGCATCTACCACCTTTGCTTTGAGTATTACTATTATGGCCTTTATGCTTTCCTTCAGGGAAATCAAGATCCTAGGAACAAGTTACAAGCAACATATATCTCCATTAAGAAGCTGCTCAGTAACAGATTTGCTATTCTGGTAATAGAAATGGATATTACTTCTTTCACTTCTAAACCCATTTGAGCATTGAATAGAGGTAGGTAGACGGATATATGGCTGGTTTGGGTAGATTAATTAAAGAGGCAGAAGGGGTTTGAGTTCAATTTAACAACTTTTAGTATGGGTCTGGTCTGTTCGACCAAATTGTAAGCGTTTATATGTATTTTATTTGGACAACGCTACTCGCTGTAATAGAGGATGATCAAGTTCAAATCTACAGGATCTGGAATGGTTAGGTGAAGACACGAAGTCAGTATTGTGGAGGCCACGGTCATATAACATGTGATGAAACAGGATTCGGTTCTGTATAATACACACACATAAATAACCATCGATATGGGAATTTTATCAGATCATACATGTAAGTAGATAAATGTCCAATGCAGGTTGGGTTCTTTCGATGATCACGGACATTAAGGGACGTGAGCACTTCCAAAATGAAAGCTATAGCTTATCATGCATCGTAAGTGTTAAGCTGTTTAAACTTTCTTGGTGTCAGTGTGTGCATATCTTCAGATTTTAGCAATCTTAATTTACGTAAGAATGTAATTCTATATTGAATCTTAAACCACTTCCTCGACTGATCAGACACAAGATAATGAAAATGAAAAACCTTCCATCCATTAGCAGTACCTTTTGAAGCCTCGAAAATTCAAAGAAAGAAAATTGAACCCGGTGAAGAAGGAGAATCGAATTTAACCCAAATGTTGTCACTTAAGATCCTCTGGATGTAAGAGAAGATCAATGCACAAGTCATGAAGTCGTTTTTTCAATACCCTTTTGCTAAGGCTTATGTGATCATCATTCGATTTTGTCCACCTTTAACATGGGTTTGAATGATGATGTTCTATCGTAATATCTTTTGATATCCTACTACATTATTATAAACTACTTATGCAAGTTTACAAAAATGCAATCCATGTTTTTATTATGCCATTTCAAATGAAACAGGAGAGTAAGTGGAAGTCGAAGTGTAAGTAATATAAATGACATATTAATAATTGGATACTTGGATCATTCACAAACCTTAACTAAAAGCAAAGAACATGAATTCAAAATACTATCTAATTACCCAATTCCAAACCATCATAAGAAAGACCCGCTAAATAAAACAAACGTACAAAACAACCCGTGAACCCCGGCCGTGCAACGCACGGGTCTTCACTCTAGTATTATTTATATCATTTTGTTGACTTTCCATCATTTTGTAACCATTTATTGTAGTTTTACGTTTTACATAATGATGATGTTTATATGTAAATATGGGTTAAGTATATTTATGAACCTTTTATCTTTTTTTTTTTTAACAGTTAGTCGGTATTCGACATCACGGAACACCTCACCGTATAATGGTGAAGTCCTGCACGTACTCTAGACTACGAGATGTAGACCATAAACCGTTACAGGTGATTCAGGGAAAAAACTCACAGACTTGTCACTCTTAAGAGTCGAACCCAAGATCTGTGGGAAAAACCAGTGATGCATCTGTCAGTTGTGCTAGGCTTCATGAACATTTACAAGATATATTACAACGGATAAATTGATGAAAACTCTCTAGGCCCATATATATCTTTTTGGTACCTTTATAAAATATATTACAATCATAAGCTATTGTTTGTTTTAAGAGGTTATAAGTACGTTTGATTAGAAATATACATTTCGATAAAAAGATGATATAGGTACTATTTTTCTTTGATTGAGATAACACAATGTATAATCTTTACAGCTAATAATAATAGTGTATAAGTGGTACTAGACTACCAGTATTATTTTTCATTTCAATGTTACAAAGAATAAAAATTAAAAAAACATATTTTTTGTCCAGTACAACTAAAAAATTATGAGAAACCACAAAAGGTTTTCATATATTCAAAATAATTATAATCCATGATAATACAATCAAAGATATTACTTAAATCGCCACATTGCACCATTAATATTAATTAAAAATAAACAAATGTTTTCTCTATTTGTATTATTTATATGGGTTTTTAACTCAAATATATATGGTTTAATTAGGTTAGAGGTCTTTCTATCTTTGATAAAGGTAAGATTGTCAAACTTTCAACCTCCTCTATACATCGTTGAAGATGGTGTTAAGGCCCAAAACCTGTAAAAAACGACATTATAAGTTACTAGATGACCATTTTCGGGAGAAAAAAAAAATGGCACCTTAAAGTTTTACAACTGGTGGAAAGTGGTACCTCTCACAAGGACATCAAAACAACTACTGTATTAATAATGTTAGGCTTAATACATAATCAAACTTTACCAATATGTGACAAATAGAGTTTTAGAAGAGGGACATACCTCATAATTTTATATCTGTAGCGCCGTAGTTTCAAGAGTGACATCCATCCCATTGCAACGTCCTCCTCCTTCACCCTCTTTATAAAAAGCAACCATAATTTCAATACAACCACTACTAAACACACACACATCACATTTTCTTTCTATCCCCTGTTTTCCACTTCACTCTACCTCTCTTCTTTAAAGCCCAAATTAATCATATACTCTTTGTCTACTTTGTTCCCTTTGATAACACACACATTTATACCTTTTGTTGTAAGAAAATAATGTGTTCCCATTTCATTTTCTCTTAATATATCATCTCAAGATCTTCTTTTCATTCTCATAATATTTAAAAGAAATAATTATGTATAGACCACATAGAGAAAATCCTTCGTTCTCATCATCGTTGCTCGATGAGATCTATAGATCCATCGATCAACGAGATGACCAAGAACAAGTCACGGTTTTTCAGAAAAAAACCGCAAACAAACACAGCAGTTTCTCTGATGACACCAGCGAAACTGCTCTGTTTGAAAAATGGGCCGAGCCCATCACATGCAAAAAAGCCGTGTCTAGAAAACAATCACCTCCGGAATTCAAAACCGGCAACAATTATTCCAGCTCTAGCTCTTCTGACTCGAGCGGTTTTTCATCCTCGGAAACAGAATCGGTTTACGGTTTTTCATCAAAACCTAAACCGATTCGTACAAATACCGACCGACACGACAAATATTCGTACAATACAAGATCAGAGAAAGATAAACAATGCAACTACAAGTACAACAATAACCAAAAGTACCAATTTGACGAATTTCAAGCGAAACCAAAACACGAGGGCAAATTCGTCAATAAGACGAAATCAAAAGCAATGAAAATCTACGGCGATTTAAAAAAAGTAAAGCAACCAATTTCTCCAGGGGGTCGATTAGCAACTTTTTTAAACTCAATTTTCGCAACAAACAACAATACAAAAAAGATCCCTCAACAATCGTTAAATTCAAAATCCGCAATAAATGTATCATCAACATCATCTACAACGTGTTCATCGGCATCATCGTATTCTAGATCATGTTTAAGTAAAACACCCTCGTCATCATCTAGAGGAAAATTAAACACCAACACGAAAAGATCCGTTCGGTTTTACCTCGACACCGAAAAACCGTGCGACATTTTTATTGGTCTCAATCAAAACGACAAATCGCGACAAGTTGAAGAAGCCGCAAGAAACTTGTTAAGGAATTACCAAAAAAAAGTTGAGTGCGAGTTTGAGTTAAGTTCAAACAATGTCAAAAGTTACAATGTAATGGATATGAAATATGACGTGGACGAGGATGATGACGAGGATGATGATGTGGCGAGCCACGCAAGCTCGGATTTGTTTGAGTTAGAGAATTTGTCGGCAATTGGAATGGGGAAATATGGGGATGAATTGCCGGTTTATGAAACTACTTATTTGGATATGAATTTAGCTATTGGTAATGGTTTTTTAATGTGACTTAATTTGAACAAAAATTAATTAATTGTTAGTTGTATTTGTAATTTGGTGTGGGGGGTTTTAATTTATTAATTACACGAGGATAAATCGTACGTATAGTGGTAGTAATAGTACTTTAATTTTAGTTTATTTATTTATGTTGTTTTATGTTATTTTGTAGTATTTGCGTAAAATTAAGTAATGAGTTTTGCTATTTGTCTCTTTCGATTATACTGTTTCTTTACTATGTACATTTTAATTCTAGTTCAGATATATTTGATACATGTAATAAAATAGGGAGGTAATATTTGTACCACAAGCTTTCATATATCTACCACTACTATGCATCACTGACTTGTACAGTCAGCTATAATACTTATACATTGTGGTAGATGAATCAAAAACTGTGGTACGTTTATCATTTCCCAATAAAATATATTTGTGTCATCATCTACAATGTGTCATTAATGTACGGGTTTTTTTTTCCAAAAGTAATTAATCAACTTTAATTCGTAAAATCCTTAGAATGATCGTTAGAAATTTGAGAATAAGATGCCCAATCAATTTTTTTAATTTTGTAGAATAAGTTATAATATAAAGTGCCAGAAGCTTAGTCTTCTTTGGAGTAAATGAGCCTCTCTTTGAGCATCATTTGGAGATTTAGAGTAGATTAAATTAGATATAGGAATTTGCTTTTTTTAAATAAAGAGAATTATATATAGTAAAAGCATTAAAAAAAAAAATACGATGTTGTGAAATTAGTAAAGTTTTGTAAATACGATTAATGATTCTGGACAAATTAGGATATCGACTTAGTAATTTAGAGATGAGATGATGGCGTGAATAATGTGAAGCAACGAGAATATCGAGATGGATACCAAAGATCAGATTGAAATTGAGATGTAGCATAGTAGTAGGAAGATTATGACTTTTTAACTTTAATTTTTATATGATATATTTGTGGGTCCTTTATTTGTTTTGTTTTTTCTACAAATTATTGAATTCTAAAATATTTGAGTTAATAATAAATGTGGATGGGAAACTCAAATAATGTTGCATATGTTTCCATGAAAATTTGTCCTATGGTCACAAGTTAACTTTAATAAGGCAGATTAGGGTCTTGATCTAATGATCATGGTGTTTTTTCTTTAAGGGTTTTGTTCAATTTCTGAAAAAAAAAAAATTGCGAATAAGGCTTTTATAATGTTATATATATCCATGACATTAGAAAACAAATCTTTTATAGTGTATAAACTCAAACTCAACGTTGTTACGTTGGCACATAGTTTTCAAGGAGTTGATTCTTTAATCGTTAACAAAAAGTAAACTATATGGCAATGATATGTTAAGTTTTGTATATTGAAAATGTTATTTGTAATTTTTCTAGTAATAAGTTAATGAATATTTATGTTAAGACACTTGAAATGCTGTTTAAATTTATATGTTATCTTTATATGATATTTTTATTTATATTATTGATAAAAATAAATGTCATTGAACCGTTGAGATGAAATAATAAAGCATGAACAGGTTAATGAAATGATGAAGACGAGTAAAAATGATGTTGGTGGGTCTCCAAAAGAGTGGGACATTTAGATTTTGTATGGATATCTCTTTTATGTTTTAACATTTTTGGACTTTTACATAGTAATACAAATATTTTTCTGAGTGATTTTTAAAGAGAGATGTTATGCATACGGATTAAATACAAACAAATATTTACAAACTAATTTAATAAATTAGGTGGACTTATTATATGTTAAGTTATTTTTTTTTATTCCCTTACTTGATTTAATTGGAGTTAAATATGAATTTATAAAAGTTTGTTTATAATTAGTTTGTAGCTCTAACATTATAATTTTATGTATAAAACGGTCTCGTGTTTTCTAAATTGTTTGTTTTGATTCTTGTGTAGTGGAGTACTTTTGTCATTGCTAGCTCTTTGTTTGTATTTAAAAATATCCCATCTTTGTCGTTAAAAAAGATATAAAAAATTAATTATACTTGTTTCTACATATTAGAATTTAATCTATTGACTATTGAGTATATTTTATCCATCTTATCGATAAATTGAGTGGCTATGTACAAAACTCGAAATCAAACGTGTTACTATGCTAGAATCCAATGAGCACATGTAGACAAAAATGATAGTTACATCATTTCCTGTGTAGGGGCTGGGAGAAACAGGAATTTATGGGTGTTCTTGTTGTCTCAATAAACTTTTTGTTACATGCTTTTCTTTGTTGACCCAATATCTTAAATAAACGTATTGAAAAAATCTTTTTAATAACGTATCGTATTTGCGAATGTCTTCGTCAATTTTAATTTTATAAGTTAGTAATTAAAAATATGCCAAACTACTAAAAATGGTTTATCTATGTAAACACACCTTAAATTTTTCTAGGGCACTAATATTTCTATAAGAGAAATGCTATATTTACAAACAAAAGTTTACAAACAATATTTATAAACATAGGTGGACCAATAGGAATTTCTAGAATTAATTTAGTTTTCTCTTTCTATACTCATTCTTCTTATTTTATTGGTACACCTATGTTTGTAAACTTTTGTTTGTAAGTGTAGCATTTCTCATTTGAAATATCTTGCTGTTAAAAATAAAATTTTTAAATATCTCAGATTAATGATGTTAAACTATTTTTTTATTGTATTTTTATTTACGGCAAACAGTATAACACCATAGAACATAACCGATGGTGTATGTCTAAATAATTAGCGTATATATCATCACCAAATCTTAAGATTTTCACCATGATTATATTTACACTTGGACTAACATTAAAGACCTATTACTTATATAAGTGTTAGATAAAATAAAACAAATATTAAAGTTAAACAAACAAAACAATAGGTTTCTTATCAGTTAAAATTATTATGCATCATGAAAATCATCGTGCATCAACTGTTTCGTGAATCTTTGTGTATCAATTTAACAATGATCTAGAGGTCAAAATCTTATTTTATTTGTTTTACTTTAATACTTGTTTTACAATACCTAACATCTATTTATATAATTACCCCAAGATCAATGAAGGAGGAAGTCACTTGAGTTTTCGGAAGAAGCAACACGCTATGAGTTGAGATGACTTTATTCTATTAAAGGATAATAATATGATAGGATCTCAACCCGATATAGAGACAAATATCGACACAAAATATTCCACGATATGAGATTTGAAGCTTCAATAGAATGTGTCACATCACTTTATAAAAAATGTCGACATTGGTTTGCACTCAGGGAATGCGGTTTTTCAATCTCTCGATCTCGACGTTTCGGACAATACCACCCTCCACTATCTTATACCAAGAGGTGACAGATACTGAAGATCTCCGATGACTCTTAGCGAACGCTTATGAACAACCAAATAACGCCATAAAATAAGTGACTACAACAAATCATTTGCCAACACGTACTACCGCTTTCTAACAATTTCCGTAGATATTATTCCTTAGCATTTGTCACATTTATCCCATCAATCTTAAAATTTCAAAGTTTTCCTTTTAGGATCAGATTAGTATATCCTCTTTAATGAAACATACCAAGGGAGAAGCTTTTAAAGGATCTCAAGACGGGCCGGACCAGCTCCCCACCCGTCCGGCCCTCCCACCCTCCTTTATGTTTTATCTATAAAATTATATTTTAATTTTTAGTGTTAGTTTTTGTTTCAGTGACTTTGGTTTCACCCCCTACTATATTGGTCAACCTTCGCCACTCAAACAAACTAAAAAGAAAACTATAGATCCATATCATTAACACTACTTTATCAAAGTTGAATTGTATAATAGAAGATCTTAGTTGTCAATGCAAGAGAGGATGTTGTTTGGTTTTTTTATTTTTTGTGGATTAGGTAACACCGATAGCCATTTTGTCATGTTGGTTTTGGATTGTTACAACATGATATTTAATGACTGATTCATTGGGATTGTGGATTTGTGGGTTAAGTTGCTTGCTATGCTGCCTAGCTTCCAGATCCACTTTTTTTTTTTTTTTTTTTTTTTTTTTTTTATCTATTAATGAAATTATATTTACACAGCCAAAATTTCAAGATTTTCAATGAAAAAGTAGAAAAGTAAATTTAGTAAAATTGGTTTTGTTTCTTTGGCTTTAATAACTTTCAAGTTTAGACATGATTTTGAAAACTCGACGATCAACTTCCTTGTTTGATCATTGAAGTTACGGTTGATGATCAATCATGCATCTTTTGTTACTAATTGTCCCGATTGCTTAGGGGATTATCTAATTTGTATCTTAAGGCCGAACATACATAAACGTATCAAATCTTTTTCGGAAAAAAATTAAAGAATATTCAGTATTTATTTAAAAAATTTCGACCAAGAATATTTGGTTAATTGGTTGCACTTTCTTTGTGTTTTTAGAGAATGTATTAAACAACTTTTTACCACTCATTAACTAAGGTTTTTGAACAATGCATGCGATACTTTACACACCAGTGGTGTTTGATCCGTGGTAAATTCTAGACGAGGGCCTTATAATGTGGTTTTTCTTATAATGTTTTACCCAGTGTTAAATAGTTAAATGTAACAAGGTCCGATTAAAGTTATCAATTGATCTGGTTTGATAGTTCTTTACCTTTAAATGATGACAGTGGTTATATTCGACAGTCCTTGACAATAAATCAATAAATAAATAAAAAAAAAGGACTAATTAAGGTTCTTGCACATATGGCGCATTATTTTAATCTTACGGACAATGTTTCACGAAAACCTATGGCACATTTCTGAGAAACAAATATGCGAAGTTAAAGAAAAAATAAAGTACAAAAAAGAGTTCCATCTTGACAAAAGCTATTTGAATGCCTTTTCTTTTCATAAAGTAATAATCATTTCTCAATCAATAGATGGGTTTTCCATGCTTTTTTATCGTAATCAAAACACTAAAATACAGCCTTATGTTTCAAAACGTTGGTAGAAAAGAAAAAAAAAATTAGAATAATGTTTTGTGTTACAAGTTGATGATATATTGTGATCTAACTGGTGATGGTCACTACACATAATGTAATCATATATATGTTTAACATTTGTAAGTTTTAAAATGCATAATCAATTGAAAGATTAACATCCTAATTCTAACATCTCGTTTTTTCCATCTTCTCCTTTAATCTTATATTGTATCTTTGATAGCTTCTATCTAGGCTGTTTAAACCTG
>JANDBE010000039.1:18476290-18486642 GCA_024320915.1 Erigeron philadelphicus
CCGATCAGTGTTAACTTCTCATATTAAAAAGGTAGCAAATACATATATATAAGCATGTTATTAAACATTATTCAGTCAACTTAATTTTAAACGACTTAAATAAAACCAAAAAACTACAGACAAAACAAGCAACCCAAAATAGAAGATAACCCATACTTCGTTGTGATTTTGTCATGTTTATTATTCGTTAACAACAATGTATAATACATGTCTTCGGAACATAACATGTAGCAATAATAAAAAAAAAGATACATGATAATATAGGTTATTGAAATACATATAACATGATGAATAAAATAAAGTAAAAAGTATGTAATAAATGTGTCTTAAACACAAAAGAGAGTTAACACGAGTTTAAAGTACCGGATTAAAATAAACGGATATGTCAATTTGGATCATGGTTGCTAACAGTGAAAAATTTAAAAAAGCATCGGTGCTAGTAAACTTAAAAAAAAATAAAAAGACCGAAGTTGCGAAAATATACAAACTAGCATTTTAACACTGGCGTTGCTCGGAAGACAAACGATATGTAAAATGTAAAAAAAGGTACTAAACGATGTAAAAAACTATTTAAAAGTGATGGTCATCTAGTTATAGTGGAAACAATGCACGATTCTCTAGCGTTTGATCGGTGATTACTCCGCTGTTAGAACCGTTTAAAAGAAACAATTAGAACAAGAAAGAAAATATACATCTACAACATGTTTTATTAGGGGTGTAAACGAGCGAGTCGAGCCGATACAGTGCCAAGCTCGAGCTCGACTACAAAACTCGAAGCTCGAAACTCGACTCGAGCTCGACCGAGCTTTAATTTTCAAGCTCGTACTCGAGCTCGACTTATGTATCGACACTTTCGAGCTCGACTCGGCTCGATTCGATTAAGTATTAAATTAAGTTTTAAGTCAAATTAGTCCTATAAGCTCGACAATTTCAAGCTCGACTCGATTAAGTTCGGCTCGGTAGGATAGTATATTATGTAAAAATATATAATATTCAAGGGTAAAATTGTATATAACCACAAGCTCGATTAAGCTCGCGAGCTATTCGAGTAGGTTATTTTGAGGCTCGAGCTCGACTCGAAAGTCTACTAGAGTAGCTCGAGCTCGAGCTCGGCTCGACTTAGACCAAGTCGATTTCGAATAATTTGCGAGTCGATTTCGGGTAGCTCGCGAGCTGTCTCGTCTCGTTTACACCCCTATTCTAGACTTACAAACATATGTGTTACTAATGCTCCGTGCAATTAGTATGTATACAACAACAAAAAAATCAAGTACAGTGATTTAGAAAACCGATCAATAACAAGAGCATTGAAGCCCTGATTTTCTATATGAACAAAAGCACATTTCATTTCAAAAAGAGCAACCACTGTAATACTAGATTTCTTTTTAACTTTCTTACATATGAACTACATTCATTCATCAACTATAAACATCACCACAGCGTGTTGAACCACGAGTATTATGGGTCATCGTGGACCCGAAAGTTCCATTGCTTCAAATACAAGTGAAGACTCTTCTATATAATCTGCATACCTCCGTGGGAAACTTTCTAACGCTCGAAACCTAGGTGTTTCAATTGATTGGGACGCCTCCCATCGCTCCACCAACCCTTCTCCTTCCAACATTCTCAATACTTCAGACATTTTGGGTCGATACAAAGGGTTAAATTGGGTACACAAAAGTGCTACTTGAACCATTTCTTCCAACTCGACTCTATCGAAACTGTTCTTTAATGCCTTGTCGACTATTAGGTTCAGTTTCCCATCTTGATGTAGCTTCTTTACCTGCAGAACAGACCCGAAAAAGATAAAACGTTAATACAAAATCCAATTGCAGAAATATCACTATCAAAGAATTAAAGGTTTGAATAAGATGATTTTACGAAGTTGCGTCCATTGATAATACACTTTGGATGACTTTTGACCAACTCCGCCCATTTAACATGTTCCCTTTTAAGTGTAACTTATATATCTTTTTGACCCATCAGAGATAAAAAGGACCAGTAAGGGAGCAGGTTCAATTTGATTTCGTGAAGTTTATTAACAAAAAAATTTATAAATGGGGATTTTAAAAAGTAAGTTTCTCTAGATGTGAATATGTGATGTACTAATAATGAACACAAAAGAGTACCCAATCAAGCATTATGCCTTTCTGGTTAGCAGCCGTTCTTCCAAAATCTAAGGCTCTTTGACCCGTTATTAGCTCCAAAAGCAATATCCCAAAACCAAAAACATCAGTTTTTTCTGATGATTGACCCGTTGACAAGTACTCAGGAGCAATGTGGCCTACTGTACCACGAACCGCGGTGGTCACATGAGAATCACGGTGGTCCAACAGCTTAGCTAGCCCAAAATCACCAACAACTGCCTCGAAGTCTTCATCCAAAAGAATGTTAGCAGCTTTAACATCACGATGAATTATCTTCGGATCACTCTGCTCATGTAAATACAATAAACCTCTTGCTGTGCCTAAAGCGATATTTTTTCTTCTCGGCCAATCCAATACCGGCTTACCGTGGATATTATCTGGTAAAACCACAATCAAATATATAATTTTAGTTCATGGAATATGATTTCCATCCTAATACGGTGTGGTAACCAAAAATATCATTCTTGTAAAAGTGGAATTTTATGCTTCACAAGAATGTGCAATTTTATAATTTGACCAAAAAGGAGCTTTGCTTGCCACAAAGGCCTAGTAGAATGTCCATAGTTTTTTTAAAGTTGCAACAAAATAATTTTGTAAAGGATTTTGACATTTTGTTACAAAACATGGTACTGACTACGAACCTTTTAATCTAGAAGCAACGCTGCCATTTGGCATATAGGGATAGACTAAAATCCGCTCATTTTCAGTTGAGCAGAATCCCCAAAGGCGCAGAAGATTACGATGAACGGCCAAACTGATGGTCTCGACTTCTGTTTGAAACTGGATCTCACCCCCAAAACTATTGTCATCTTTCAACCTTTTAACGGCCACTGTAGTGCCATCTGTTAATAACCCTTTGTAAACAATTCCAAATCCACCTTTACCTAAAATATTTTTCACATGGAAATGATCTGTGGCAGCCCGTAATTCTTTAAATGTAAACCTCCTCAAATGGCCCAAGCATACCTCAGGATCATATTGATCTGTTTACATGAATTAAGTCATTAAGAAAACGAAATCATACAAGTAATTGAATTTATCAGAGCCTATGGATGTTTAGAGGTTTAACGGCCAATACTAGTTGTTAGAGGTAGCAATCTCAAAACATTTACATATGGCCGTTCGAAAAGAAGAACATTTACATACGGCCGTTCAAAAAGAAAAAACATTTACATATGAATTAGATCATCACTGAATCAATGTAGTTTCAGAAATTATTATTGACACACTAAATTAGTAAATTGTTAATCAAATGTGTTAGACAATAGGATCCACCTTTGCTAGCTGCGGTAAGAGGGAGTTTCATCCATATTGGGAATATGATTGAGATTAAGAAACCAGATCCACACAAATAAAACAAGAATAACTTACCATTT
This sequence comes from Erigeron philadelphicus, assembly GCA_024320915.1. NCBI lineage: Eukaryota > Viridiplantae > Streptophyta > Magnoliopsida > Asterales > Asteraceae > Erigeron > Erigeron philadelphicus. The sequence goes on from JANDBE010000039.1 coordinate 18,479,814, forward strand.
ACATCAAAAAATATTTGCTGATTCTTCCGATATCGCCACCAAATAAGCAACACAACAATCAGGATTAGTAGAAATAGAGCACCAAAGCTTGTGCCAAGGGCAATAGCCAGATGTCGACTTTTCCCCCCTGATGAAGATTCCCCTGTTTAAGCAAAACATCAACATATCAACAATTGACAAATAATACTCATGGTAGACATATAATTTAAGTGACAATTTCACCCCGTTTACTTATAAATGGGTAATATGGGTTATGTTTTTCATACTAAGCGAGAAATATAAAATGGTCAGCTCAAAATGGAAGCGGGCCAACAGTTATGCAAAGCATAGAACTTCATAAATCACTTGATCTATAACTTTAGGTTAACTACTACTCCCTCCGTTCCATTTTAAATGTCACAATTTGACTTTTCAAGTCTTTGTTTTGAACTTTGACCGTAAATATCTTTTGTTGTGTTATATATTATATCAAAGAAAAATATGTTTAAAACTCAATTCATCCATATAGTTTATATTGAGTGTTACAATATACAAATAAAAATGTTTACAGTCAAATTTAAAGGCAAAAGACTTGACAAATTAAATTTGGACCATTAAAATGAGACGGAGGGAGTATATAAATTTGAAATTTTGATATACATAAAATCTCATTTTATCAAGGAATAACTCCACAAAGCTCCAAGCTCTCATAGGCGCTGCTACTTCTTTCTAAACTGAAACTACACCATTTTGAATCAATTCAACATGCTCTCAACAACCAGACCCACAACAATCTTTATATCACCAAATCAGCATTTTCAAACTCAAAAAAATTTCCTGATTCCACACAATAATTTCAAACTTTATTCCAAACCAACTTCAATTTCTTCACAGCTCTTATCACCAACAACAATTCCTTCTAATCATCAATTTAAACCTCAAAATGTTGATGTTTCAAGATTTTGTGACATGGGCAATCTTCAAAAAGCCATAAATTTGATTCTTAAGTATGAAAAATCTAATCTTGATTTGAAAACTTATTGTAACTTGCTACAACTTTGTGCTGACTTAAAATCTTTAGTTAATGGGTATAAAGTATATAACTTTATATGTTTAAATGGTATTGAAATTGATTATATTTTAGGCTCAAAACTTGTGTTTATGTTTGTTAGTTGTGGGGATTTGAGACAAGGAAGGCGAATTTTCGATAACATTTTCGATAATGATTTGGATGATTTTGTGAAAGAAAATGTGTTTCTTTGGAATTTTATGATGAATGCATATGCAAAGATTGGTGAGTATGAAGAGAGTGTGTGTTTGTTTTTAAAAATGATAGAAATGGGATGTGAACCTGATGGTTATACATTTACTTGTGTATTTAAGTGTTGTGGGGCACTTAGGGATGAAAATTTAGGGGAAATGGTTCATGGGTGTGTATTGAAATTCGGGTTTGGAGGTGATAGTAGTGTGGTGAATTCTATGATTGCCTCGTGTTTTAAGTGTGGAAATATTGGTAATGCACGTAAGTTGTTTGATAGTTGGCCTGACCGAGACGTGATTACTTGGAATAGTATGATTAGTGGTTATATGGCTAACGGTTTTTCCGAAAAAGGTCTTGAGGTTTTTGTAAAGATGCTTCGTGATGGGGTTTGTGTGGATGTGGCGACGATGGTTGGTGTTGTTGTGGCGTGTGCGAATATAGGTGTGATTAGTGCTGGTAGAGTAGTTCATGGGTATGGAGTGAAAGGCGGATTTAGTAAGGAAATGAAGTTTAGTAACACGCTACTCGATATGTATTCTAAATGTGGCGATATGGATATCGCGTTGAAAGTATTTGAGGGTTTAGATGAAAAAAGTGTCGTTGCTTGGACTTCAATGATTGCTGGATATGTAAGAGGAGGTGAATCCGATAAGGCGATCAATTTGTTTCTTGATATGAAAAAGGAAGGTGTTAATCCGGATACTTTTACTGTCACGAGCATCTTGCACGCTTGTGCTTCGAATGGTTCGTTAGAAAAAGGGAAGGAAGTGCACAGTTATATTAAAGAGAACAAATTGCAGTCTTTACAGGTTTCTAATGCACTCATGGACATGTATGCTAAATGTGGAAGCATGGATGATTCGTATTCTGTTTTCTCAGAAATGCCTTATAAAGATATTGTGTCGTGGAATACCATGATCGGAGGTTACTCAAGGAACTGTCTTCCAAGTGAAGCACTCGATTTGTTTATAAAAATGCAATATGAAATGAAACCAGATAATGTAACTATGACATGTATTCTTCCTGTCTGTGTGAGCCTGGCTAGTTTAAACAAAGGTCGGGAGATCCACGGGTTCATTTTGAGAAACGGGTTGCTTTCAGATCAATACATCATCAATGCACTTATTGACATGTATGTTAAGTGTGGCGGGTTAGTTCTAGCCAAGACATTGTTTGATATGACCATAATGAAGAATCTAGTCACGTGGACTGTTATGATTGCTGGATATTGCATGCAAGGATTTGGGCAACAAGCTTTGTTGACCTTTAGAAAGATGCGTGAAAAAGGTATCGACCCTAATGAAGCTTCGTTTGTTTCTATACTGTATGCTTGTAGTCATTCAGGCATGATTGAAGAAGGTTGGAAATTCTATAACTTAATGGTAAATGACTACAAGATGGAACCAAAGTTAGAACATTATAGTTGTATGGTAGATCTTCTGTCTCGAGCAGGAAAACTATCAGAAGCATATAACTTTATTAACACGATGCCTATTAAACCAGATGCCACTATCTGGGGTTTATTACTGTCTGGTTGTAGATTCCACCATGATGTGAAACTAGCTGAAAAGGTTGCAGACAAAATTCTTGAATTAGAACCAGAAAACACGGAATATTATGTGCTCCTGGCTACTATATACTCTGAAACAGAGAAATGGGAAGAAGTGAAAAGGTTAAAAGGTAGACTACGAAAGAATACGGGGTGTAGTTGGATAGAAATCAAGGGTAAAGTTAATATATTCGTTGCAGGAGATAAAGAAAATCCAGAGGCTAAAAAGATTGAATCTTTGATGAAAAATTTGAGAAGTGAAATGAATAAAGATGGATTTTCGCCTAATTTAAAGTATGCGTTGGTTGATAAAGATTACAAGGAGAAAGAAGCCGCGGTTTGTGGGCACAGTGAGAGTTTGGCAATGGGTTTTGGCATACTGAAGTTGCCACCTGGCAGGACAATACGGGTGACTAAGAATTTTAAAGTATGCGGTGATTGTCATGAGATGGCAAAGTTTATCTCGAAGAATATTGGGAGGGAAATTGTGTTGAGAGATTCAATCAGATTTCATCATTTTAAAGATGGGTTTTGTTCTTGCAGAAGTTAATGGTGAAGCAAAGAGGTAAAAGTATTTTTTTTCCCCCATGAAATATAGTGAGGTGATAGATAGTAGCTATTTGGATTGCTCAAAACCAACCACTTAAAAATGATGTTAAATATTATCACGGTGTGATAGTAAATGTACAACAACAAAACCCAATCCCTGTATGCGGGTATGGGGGAGGTGAGACATAGACAGTCTTGCCTCTACCCACGGGTAGAGGGACTGCTTCCAAAAGGACCTCCGGCCAAAAGTATAAAAAGCAGGGGATCTAAAGAGTGTAGTAACCATACCTATGTGTGTGATAGTAAATGTATTCTACAAAATTTATATTGAAACTTATGCTAAACTTGTCGTACGGGAGAATTACAGTAAGGTTAAAATGACTTCACTAGGATAAAATTAGGAAAATGTTCAAATGCTTTGCCTAAATGAAGCGAGCGTCGGGGGCTTTGCTGGCTTGCTGGCAAGTTCGTGCAAGTTTCTTTCCTCATATAGTTTAGCAAGTCGAGCTGACGTAATTGATTTGCCCATTCCTAGTATAGGCTTGAATAATTAAGGTAGCCCACTTTCATAAAGGCTTCAAAAATTAATGCTGGGCTCTTTCTTTTACAATCACAGCTAACCCCATTTTCATTTTCTACCATATTAGAGTAGAAGCAAATTTCTTGAATAACATGGGTTAAAGTTGAATAGTTAGGCTCAGTTCTGAAACCTATTTAACCAGGAATATTGTAATGTCATCAGTTTACTTACATTGTGCGATCTTCATTATCTGTTTCACGCAGTTTTGTTTTAGAGGAATATGTCGCACCTTAATTGTACATGAAGTCAGAAGCTGTATACAAGGTAGATTCACTGTATTCATGACTGGGTACTTAGGGCATTGGAGTGGGCCTCAGGCAGATATCTAGCGTTACATCCGAGACCAGTCAACCTCCTTACATCGCTGCAGTCCAGGTGATAAACCTTACTTTCCTATGGAACGAGTTACACAAGTTTGTTTCTTTCTATCCTAACAAGTTGCTTCTCTAACAAGAGTATAGATCAAGACACTTACGGGTTTTGAATAACATGTGTTATGTATAAATTTGTATTATTAATTTTTCGAGTTTTTCTGAGCATAACTGGCCTTAAAATCTTAAAGTCCTTATTCTTAACTTCATCTAAGTGTAAAGATTGCAGTATGGAATATGATAAGATGCATTTTATGTGACCTGGATATCCTGAAACAAATAGCATATGCTACCAAAAAGATCAGAATGCTTGCTACGAGTCTCCACTTTCTCTTTTTTGTAAGGTGGTCCATGGATTTTGTTCTCTATCATATAATTTATTTATGGATTGTCACAGCAATAGGAACACTTACCTTGAGCTTGTTTTTTGAAGCCCCTTGACAAAACCCTTCTCCTTCACCTGGGATTAGGACCACTAAAAATAAACTAAAATGCTTATAAATGGCGAGGTTAGTATATTTTTTTATCTAATTTATTGGAAGTAAAAAACGTTTAAAATATTTATATAAAATTTATTTTTCTTGGTTTTATTTTTTTGAAGCAAACTTTTTAATTAAAACTTCATAATTAATTTGATAACATAAGTCTTTTAAGTCTTACCCCAAAACGTAAACGTGAGCCCAAAACCGAAGATACCCAAGCTTGAAACTGGAAAAAGTTGAGGTCCTTAGCATGTTGAGGCCTTAGGCAACTACCTAACCCATCAACACTATTGAACCGCCCATGAATGTTGTAAATCTTAATCTTGACTTCACAGCTATGACCAGAATTGTTGAGAATATATGTCTATATTTGACAACCTCTAATTAGCTCTTGATTTTAGTATACTCGCGCACGGTATATGCAAAATGGTAGCATTATTATATATTTATATATGCATGAGATCATATATTAATTGTGTAACATGGTTTTGAAATATAAGAGCATTGGCATTAGATACCCTCTGCTGGCTGGGTTTATGGGGTTGGGGTTGGGCAAGGTCAAAAGGCAAAGAGCTCATGTTGCACGGAACCTTTCCTTATGCCAAACTTATACTAGCATCATTCTTTCCGTTGCTTTACAAAATGGTTGCTGCCTAGAATATCCGATTACTTAGAATTTATGATCTATAAATACCTTCGATTAGACATATGTTCTTCAAGTCAAACTAACATGTATTGGTACATTACTGGGCAAGTTCTCATTTGGCAGATTCACACATATTTGCTTGTAGATTAGTACAACACTAATAGTGTGAAATTGCCAAAGGAGATTTGCCCAGCAAATTATGTAATACACAACTTTTCCATGAGGAAGTCATGTTTCATTATCTTCACTTCTTTTATCATTTATTAAATTTCGTTTCATCCTTTTTCTTATCCACGAATTACTTAAACTTATTTGTTTATTAGTTGTGCATATAATACTTATTTCATTGCTCTGGCTTTTGTAGATAATAAGGGGCACTCAAGTTGCATTAAGCAAATCACCATCTTTAGATACACAATGACCCTTTAACTCCCAAGACATGAATTACCAGTACTTGAAAACAAACTCTTGACATGTCAATATAGTTTAATGGAGAGCATTCTGATATCCTTCGTGTCAATCATCCGATACGTTTAGTAAAAAGGCGTACTTATATGTGTTCATTAGGATGAGTGACATATGTGTAGGCAGAATGATTTGTATTTTTGAGGATAAAATGATATTTTTCTCACAGCAATTCAAACAAAAACCATTAGTTTATGTTTTAAGGAGTTGTAGTGTTGTACATGTGATGGTCTAATACATGAGTCGGTGATGTATGAACAAAAGTAGCGGTGTACATATCGTCACCTTATACAAAATGATCCATAAACTTGATCTACAATACTTCAATAATGAAATATATATCCAAATCCTCTTATCAGACCATTCCCCAACCCTAAACCCATCAAATTGAAAAAGTAATACTATATCACCATCACATTCTCATCACCATTAATTATTAGACCACCTTCAATCCATCACACTTTTACTAGACCCACCATTATTACTTATAACTTATAAAATAAAAAATAGTTCATGTAATTGTGATACAGAAACTGTAAACAGGACATATATACACATAATGTATCGCTACCAAGAGAAACAGTTGTAACCCTTGAACTGATGCCTTTGTAACCTTTTATAACTGTTTTTTAACTGACTTCTATTAACTAACTTCCATATGTTAATACTTAATACAGCACATAGGCTTTTATTTCGACTTAACTTGTTGGCCTGCGGCCCAAGTGTTTGACCCACTTAATATGTGAACATAATTATAATAGAAGTATAATACTAATTACCTGATTTGTCATCAAATTCCGACAACATCTACCTGAAAGCTTAGCTGATTCGAATTACTTTTCAATCTTTGATGATATGTGCATGTATTTAGAAGTCCGGTAGCATGCTAGCTGATTCCACTTCAACGATTATATTGTATCTTGAAAATCCTTTTCGGCTTTCTTGTA
>JANDBE010000039.1:19154924-19166409 GCA_024320915.1 Erigeron philadelphicus
CACCCATCGAACACCCTCCTTCGACGAATGCCACGAACAACCTGCTGCCATTGGAGTCCTCGTCGACGGCTTTGAGGAAGAGCCAACGAAGTGGTCGTTGGCACCGGCCTAAAAAGACCTTTAAAAGGATCGTATTCTTACTCACATAGTAGAATAGATATTGAACCTTACAACACAACTTCGGCCCAATTTCGAAAATAACTTAGGTAAAAAGCTCAATAATGTGACATTTTGACCAAACTTTTTAAATTTTCACAATATATCTATAACAATTGCATGACGTACGTTGAGATTTTACAAAATCACCATATAATGATTTGACTCTTTCTCATCCATATGTAAGGCTATAAATGAAACAAACATACACGAACATGAGTTGTTCACATTCATTCGTTAGCTTAATTTATGGTTCACGGAATAATAGCCAAACGTAAAACTGTGTTCATCTTCGTTTCACAAACTAACCACAAAGTAAATAATATATAAATAGAGACTTTAAAATGTAAATGATGTATTAAAAAATATCCGAATTCTTAGAAACAATTAAAACTAGTTCCAAAGCGAAAGTGTAAATAATATATATATATATAGGGAAGGAAATATGAGGCTGTTAAGCACCCAAGTTGGGTGAAAAACCTCTCACATACCTTTTTTTAAAAGGTAAAAAACATGGGGCCCAAATTTGTATTCAAAATATTAAAAAATTAGTATGTGAGGAGTTTTTCACTTAAATTGGGTGCATAACAGCCCCATAATCACTTTTCTATATATATAGGGGTGAAAGTAAGCCAACTAACATTTACAAACAAACCATTGAATGTTCACGAATATATATATTCAAAAGTTCATGACAATAAATGGACGAACGAGAGTTATATCAAATTATGGTTTTTTAGCCTTTTAGGATTTGAAAATCATCTTTTGTTGTTTGACGATTAAATAAAAAGGGATATGCCATGGGCGGTCTTGCAAAATCACAAGGCTTGGGTTATAGAGTACTTCGGTCCATGTCAGCTAGGTTGCAGGTTTAACCTAGGTGATCGTATTCGATGAACTTTATCCCGAATCCCGTCCAAGGGGAGATATAAGGTGATGAGATGTCAACAGTGTCACTTCTATTATTCATGTTGCAGGAATAATTAAAATTTATGCCATTTGCGTATTACAAATTTCATATAAGATTCATTGTATGAACTATAAAGCAATTGTTCATATTCCGTATCTCATTAATTTGGTACGTTAAATTGTATCAAATTCTATATTTTTTTAAGTGTGAGCTACGGACGATGAGTCTCAAATGCTTAACTCCACATAACGTCATAAGCTGAACGCAAACAGGTCAACCAGTCTTGACTTGTCCGTACCAAGTTCCAAGCTCTATGACAAAACATCTCATTTTAACTTTCAATCGTCTTCAAGGAACTGGTAAGGGTAGAGTTGTCCTTAACAAAACATAGGTAAAGAAGAAAAAGTCGAAAGGCAACGGGATTGCCTTATCAACACATAGATTAAACCTAAGGCCTACGGGATTGCCCTAGTGGTAAGGCTTGTGGCATTAATTATAAGTAATAACCATAATCAAATCGTTAGTTCAACCTTATCCAAAGGGATTCTATAACCTATTAGATGAAGCGAAAATATAGCTTATTGGAACGGCAGAAACCAAAACAACATTGCTACTTAGCTTTGTAGTTTGTGGTTTCACAATTTTTTGGTTATTGTTTGTAAAGAAGAGCTTAAAACTTGAAACAGATTTGCAAGAAACAAGCAAAATTGAAACAGTTCAAACTTCAAACAAGCCCTCGAGGATTTAGTCAGAGTCGGTTGCATTCCCTGAGTTTCCCACTTTTGGATTGTAGCCACTGAGTTCATCTTGATATCGCTTCTTATCTGCCAGAGCCTTGGCTTCATAGGGTTCCTTCTCCTCAGCTACAAATTACAATATACATCTTAACACATCAGTAGAAGTTCAAAATTATGTTCAAATTAATTGTAGAATGAAAAATACTTGTTTATGTTCAAGCACATATAAAACAATAGTAGAATTATTACGAGCAATGACAGTCATGTGCCGCCTTCAGTATAAAACTACTGTGAACTTTTAGGGTGAGGCGGGCTGGAGAGAAAGACATTAACACATAGATTAAACCTAAGACCTAAGGGATTGCCCTAGTGGTAAGGCTTGTGGCATTAATTTAAGGTGCCTGCTTTAAATCTTATAGGTACTATTAACCAAGGGTGTGCACGCATACATTTGGGCCAACAAAATAAAACTGGCGAGGATAAGACTGGATCGGTACCAGCTATATTTGGTTTGGTTTCAGAATTTTCTAGCATGTGGTTCTTGGTTCAAGAATTTCAAAGTTCAGTCCAGAACCAGATGGCTCACTTTGCCAGATTTTTTTATTTATGAAACTTGAGGCAACACTGGTCTATATTTAAAATTTTCAAACTATTAAACCAAAATAGAAATTAAATAGCAGTTCACACCAAATTGGTTCTAACCCACAATCACACCGGAACCAACTCATGTAGATCATTCTATATGTCAAATTACATTACTTCTAACTCGATAGCTCCCGTCTTATTGTTTCCTAGTAAAAACCACAGCTAGCAACTCCTTAAGGGCCATGTGTACGGTCCTGAAGGTATATACTTCTCCTGGTCCTTGTGGAAATGGATTTTGCACGCAAGGGAGGGAGTTACGGGAACAGAAAAGAATCCACTCAAGAATCACATTGAAAGTAAAAAATCAATCTAACAAAAAGGTATGTGCCAAGTTAACTTTGCTCAAAAAGATGGACTTTGTTTAGAGTGTAAACTCTTGGAATTCATGATGAGGGATAACAAATTATCAACTGGGTAGCTCAACTTCAGGTGCATGGGCACTTGGGCCTTTTTCAAAAATATAAAAGTATGAAATAAAGCATGAAGGTCACAAAACCTGATAACTTGTTCCACCGTTCACCAAGCACCCTCCCCATTTCTTGAAAGGCAATATTAGGGTTGTCCCTCTTCACATTCTGAAGTTGAACACATGATGCGTAAGAAATTGATATTCGATAAGTGTAATGCCTAATGGTATATTCATTAATATATAACTATGACACCAACCTCTCTTTCCATCTGTGAGAAATACATGAAAGCACTCATTGCTCTCTTAGGAGCATTAGGGTCTTTTTTCTTCTTGGGTTTTCTCTTCTTTGACACATCATCTTCACCGCCTTTGGGTCTCTTCTTACTTGAAGAGACTTTAGATGTAGTAGGCTCTTTCTTTGTTTCCTTCTTGACAGGTTTCTGGATTTTCAGAAAGCTATTATTACATATCTAACAGAATATCAAATAAAAAGTACAAAACCAATATCCAATTATACTTGCCTCCATTTCGCCGCCACTTTCACTAGCATCAGAATCATCTCCCCCAGAATCATCAGTTGGAGAGCCTCCATCGTCCTTGTCAAGAACAAAATCCTCATCCTGCAAAATTTTGCTAGGTTTATAAAAGGTTACGCAAAACCAAACGGCATAAAACAGAATGGCAAGCTGAGTGGGTCAGGGAGGTTGTTGAAGGGATCAAAATGGGGTTGTGTTGACACAAGTCATTAAGACTCGTTGACTCGCAAACATTTTCTTGTCCGATTTTCAGATTTTATTTTAAATAAATGGTTAAATTATGATTATAAAATCAAACTTTTTACAGTACTAGTATTGATCTCTGAATAAACCATAAAGAGGTTGCATGCATTGTAGACTTTGGGTGACTTTCACCATGTCGACCTATCTAATCCCTTTATCCTTTAACTAGTTCTTTTATTTGGACAAACACAGCCTAAGTCGACAAAGTTATATATATATTCTCCGAAATTACACCCTCTAAAGAAAAATAAAACCAAGACAAATGAGTAAGATATTAAACAGGGAGTAAATGATATCTGTCGACCACAATATTTTATAAGATTTTATAAATGGAAACATCAGAAATCTATTCAGCACAAACAATATGAAAAAAAGATACACAAATTTACCTCCTCATCACTTTCATCTAATCCTTGTTCATTCTTTATCCGCTCAAGATGTGGATCAACGTTATCATCATCCTCATCTTGTAGCACAGCAGCAACACCATCTGTTGGTTTGGCTGCACCAAGATTCATAATTCTAAGACCTTTTGACCTGCATCAATTAGGTAGAAAATTCAGAGAAAGTTTTTCTCAAATGACTTCACTTTCTTGTCTCGGATAACATTTAAACATGTAAACCATACTGACTTGATGAAATCGAAGAGATTATGATATTCGTTTCTCTGAATGTTCCGGAAAAGATGTTCTTGTTCTGTTTTCAGTCTAATAGAAAGATCAAAGTAATGCATATTTGCTCCTCCAGCAGCATGTCTTTCAAATTCCACATAATCAATCTGAATTAAGATTACAACTAAAGCAAGTCAAGTGGGTACAACTTAGGAATCTGTTTACGTTGGAGAAACTAAAACTTAGAGCATGAGGTGTTTAAATGTGAATTTTGAAAGTGATTGTGATTGTGTGATCTTGCATTTTCACAATCAGATAACTAACAGTAATATAACAAACTTTAGAGTTTAGAATATACTGTTATGGTATGTTCTGCTATTTAAAGTGGTATAATCACATATGCACGTGTTTAAGTGTATGATAATTCTGAATACTTATCAAATTAATGGGTAAAATCACCAAATATGACCACTTTTTGTGAAAATAAAGAGACATTCTGTAAAATGGAGGTAAAACTCTATCAGATTAGCTTTTAAAAAATAGGGTTAGTGCATGAAAGTGTAATAAACTTTTACCCATTTTGCTATTGAGTTTAAAAAAAAGGGTTTGCAAGTTGGATACAACACTAGTGAAAAGAAAGTCAACACACACAATAGAAGTCTTAGGGTGGGATACACTACACAATAGCAAACTAAACAAAGTTTAGTACACTTTCATGCACTAATCCCTTTGAGAAATGGGGTACATTAGTAAAAGGGTGATTTTATATTACCCTTTAGATGTCGATTTTTCTATAGCTGCCTAGCTGGTACAAAAGTGATTATCCTGATCCGACTATTTAATACTTACATAATCTGAAGTTGACTGTGTACCCAAAAAATCAAATTATATACCCCTGACACCTTACTATGCACACAAAATTTTTATGTAATACCTCATCATATAGAATAAGAGTAGGAGGTTTTGGCAGAAAGAAAAAGCTCTTTTCGAGTGGATAAAGAACACCATCTTCAGCTTTTAAGGATGACTTGACAGCATAACCATCCTGACAACTACGAAATTTTCCTGGCCTTGTGAGTTTTGTTCCTGACAAGCCTCTCAATACCATTGTAAATACTTCATGAATGAGTCCCTGTACATTTAAAAATGATCTAAAAGTAAACTGGCTGCTTTAAATGCCACAATTTGGTGTAAACAATATGAAAATAACAAGATGCAGCAACAATGCTGGCTGGGCATGTTGGGTAAAAGAACTAAAAATTCAAATCCAGTAAAATCTTTATTTACTTCTTATATTTCAATTTTAGAGATACTTAAAGTGCAAAATAACTTATTTTAAATTGAATAAACCAAAAAGAGGCGAGAAATTGAATAATTCCAATCAAAGCTAAAAAAAAACTTATTTTAAATATTACCTTATACGATGGTTCCAACTTGTCCCTGTACTTGGTAGCAAATAGATCTGGATTCATTGACAAGGTGCTTTCCACAACATAATCCGTTTCAAACTGTTGAATGCAATAAACAGACAGTATATATATACATATATTCACAAAAACAAATAAACTTTATCAGAAGCAAACAACAACAAACCTGCAACACTATGTGTGGATACATCGTTTGGCCTTTACGGATAGGTGGATCAAGAGTAACAACAACAAATGTATGTGGCTGATTTGACTGCATTATAGAATGAGCAATTTGAGTTAGCAATAAAAATAGACGGCTTCAAAATATTGTTAGAGAACAATTGAGCTACATTAGCATATCAATTATTGTTCAGAAAGGAACAAGAACTTATCGAGAAGAGAGGAAAAGGAAAACCTTTGGCAATACAAATACACGAACTACACTGCTGAACTGTATTTTAAAATCGTTGGCTTGCCCCTGCAGCCTCAAAAACGATAAATGAAGTTCAACGTTGTAACGACCCCTGCAATAGAAAGATAAGTTTGATGATTTTGAATTTCTAGAACGATTTACAATCACAGGTGTCAAAATGGCCAGGTGGCTATTTAGGGCATCTACTGGAAATGTGTTCAGGTCAAGGCAGGTAATTCTAGGGTCGCGTTAAACTAAAACACTTTTTGTCTTTACTTTAACTAATTAGTCTGTCCGATATAATTACCGAAAGAAATAATATTTCAGAAATAATCTCGTTTTTTCCAAATAATATAACTTGGTAGGTTTTATGTGTTAATGTGTGACAAAATTTGACCCGTTCAGTTTTGAGCTATATATAATCAATTATGCGAAGTGTTCACCTGGGAGTAAGAATAGCAATGCCCTCGAATGTGACCACAGCCTCCTCACCTCCAGCACCAACATCTGCCATTGACATTATTTTTTCACGAAACACCTGAAGGGTAGCAAGCGCAACAAGCTTTAGACTAGAAAAAGGCTACATATAAACAACGTGATCAAGAAATACAAATAATACAACCTGTGCGGGTGGACGGTTTTCATCACCAACAAACTGTGTGTTGTTAGTGGGCACGTGGAAGCTTAGCTCCATCAATGAATCTTTCTGCATTCATTGAAGAACAGCTAAAATCATAAGACTTCACGCGTAACAATGTAGATATGCTTATACTATATGCTGTGTCTACAGGAACTGAAAATAAATTAACAAAGAGAAACCTCGTTTGCACCAGTTGTGTCATCCACATGGAATTCCAATATGACGTCAGTCTTTCCTTGAAGCTGTGTCTGAGACACATCAGCTAAGGAGATTTCAAATGCTTCTTTCTGACCAACATTGAAAGACAGCATGTTGCCTGGAAATTTTCAGAGAGGAAAACACTGAATTATTTTACAAGGTACCAATAACGGAGTAAGCAGTTCATATAATAACACAAATAAATCCATAACTGATGGAAGATAACAAATGCTTTTATCTTATAAGTTTGAAATCTTGTATTATCCTAAATGCATGTCACTATATTCTCTCTTGGAAATTTTACATAAGCAGACAACAAAAATTAAAGAAGAGATAAGTTACAGATAACGCATAAAGGTCTCAACCATTCAAGCCAACTTCTCCCCAGTTTCTCCCACTAACAGAAAGCTGCTTTTCGTCTGTTTTTAAGCCACAAGTATTCTGGAAAAAGTTGGTCAGGCTAATGACATCCTGAAATACAATTAAACACCATGATAAGCAAAAGGATGGATGCAATCTTTTAATTTTTTCCATGCCACAATCACACACCCGCCTACTCTACACCTTTGTCCCAGTTGGACTTGAACCATCAACCACTTGGTTAAGGAGTACCTAATACACCTTGGATACCGCTAGGCCAAAGGCCAATTGGTTAAATACTTAAATATAAGAGCACAAATGACTTGAATCAAGCATTGGTAAACAATTAACAAATTAAAAATCAAAAAGCAATCCACTAAGTATTAGATAAACAATTAACAAATTAAAAATCAAAAAACAATCCACCAATTGGTGATGAGCAACTACCGATATTTGTTAATGAAACTCAAATTGTGATTAAAAAAATCCTACATCCATGGCGAACACCAAATATATTTATAGCCAATTGTCTTTATACTCCCAAGGGCCTTTACAAAATGCAAAAAACATATTAGAACTTATTGGATCTAAAGTGGAGATTTGCTATGAGAGGATACAAATGCATGTTATAATGGGATCCAAAAGTTCTTAAAAAACTTACTATATGTTTATTTACAACGTAATATGCGTACATAAAACCAATCCAATAAAAGAATGCTACTATTCTATAGTTTGTACAAAGAGTCATTATATATTTATGGATTAAAAAATTAGTATGTGAGAGGGATTTCACCCAACTTAGGTGCATAACAACACCACCTTCACTTTTCCCATATATGTATCAAACAAAAATAACCTAAGTTGAAGTCATAGTGTGCATCTACTATCACCTAGTGAGTGCATATTTATCCAAGCTATTGAAGAAAAAGAATTTATGGTGTCACTTTGGGTCCTTTCTCTTTTAGCGATAAACATCGTGTTTCGCTGCAAATTGCTATGTTCACGTCTCTCTTATCCATAAAAAATTGATCAACATTTCCCTCTAATATTCCCAATTTCATATCCTCTTTATGCCTGATTGATAATTTAGATACACAATCAAGAATTGGTATACTTGACGCATCTCAATAATTGCATTACATAAGACAGCGGTTTGACAATGATTAAAAGCACCATTGCCTCTTAGTTGGACATGGTACAGATGCGAAAAAATGCTGAGCATTGTGAGAAATGATATGAAACTCAGATTGTAATTACCGACGAAACAAATAAACAAAAAACAGTGACTCATGTAATAGTACAGGCCAGAACGACCACGCAAATCCGCATACCTGGTCACGGAAACCAGTGAACTTGTATTTCAGACCATCTTTAGTTCTGACAGCAAGCTGATTAGTCCGAGGAACTTTCATCCATGTAAGTCCCAAAATGTCAGACCTATCGACTTCAACCGCCTTGCCACCTCCTTGTTTTTTCCACAATACACCACCTGAATGAACTTTTAGCTGACCTGGATTCTGCATTGTGCAATGATCATACTAGTGATAAAAGGAAAGAAAGTGAACTAGTGAAGTCTTAGCGTTAATCATGGAACCTTTACTTATGTTTTCTGTGGTATAGTGGTGCACAAGTCCATTAGGGGTTAAAGGTTTGCGAGGCAGGTCTTGTGAACTTTAACATCTATTGTATTGTGATTATTAATATTAAACGGGGGGTAGGACCTTTTAGTCTTTTACCCAAATAAAGTTTATTTCAAAAATGTTTTTTAGTTTATCATTTCTATTTTCAAGAAAACAATAAGTATTTTTAATCTCTAGAAAGCTATTAAGAATCTTCAAAAAAAAAAAGAGTTCAATTCTTTTCTACTTTTCATCTTAGAAAATAGAATGAGTTTTCTATCGCCGAGAATAAACATAGTTAAATATCCTATTAAAGTCATTTTCAGAAAATTTGGTTATGTAACATAAAAGTAGGCTTCCTTCTTTGGCTGAAACTTCTTCCTCGATTAGTTCAATCTGAACACAATTCTGTTTTTTAAGTTCCCCTTTAATATTTCCAGAAAATATGCCTCATTTTTCTGCAACTATATTTCGTCAAATCTTAAAAAAAATCAAGTGAGATTCTACAATAAATAACAAAACCAGATTGAATAAGTACTAATTGAAAAAATATTTCGTTTTTATAACATGCTACATAGAAATTTCTTCTTGTTAACCTAAGTATTTGAACCACTTAATGAGCCGAATCATCCCAGAACGACCACTCGCTTTGTGGGTAGCCCAGATTCATCGAGGTGAACCTTCGTGCCCACAAGGGGTTATATTTTTCTGGTCCTAGGCATCGTACTTGGGACCTCATGGTATTTTCCACCCTAATGGTTATATTACATATATATTTCAAAGATTAGTCACAAATTAAACTGCACTCAGATAAGAGAAACCATAAAGAACAGAACTCAAAGAAATGAGAAAACTCACCGAGCCTCCTCGACCTCCAAGTGATATACTATTGAACGAGTGGCCATCCGCCATTTCTTAAAATCTAAGACACCAAAGAACCCTCAGCTGCAGAATCTTTAACAATCAACTACTGCTTCAAAGTCATATCGATTATTATTTAGTCACACGTGCAAATCGATAAAAACGACTACAGTAATATTTATCAACAAACAAAAAAAAAGGTTGCACATTTTCCCCTTATTCCTTTATATTGAAAACAAAGGGTGTTTATAAATGCTTTTCACTTCAAAAAAAGCTATAACATGTATCATACTTTAAAACCTGCTACTGTATATGTATCTAGCGACTTCTTCATCATGTAACCACATATTTGCGGTGACATGACAGACATATAAGTTGGCAAGTCATCAAAAAATGTAACAAGTCATCCAGTTAGTCAAAAAAGACTGTCCATCCAAACATACAATATCAATAAGCCAATAACCGGATAGATACACGCAAATTCAAGTTCCAATATACGACAATACTATAGATTATCCTTTTTTTCTATAAATATAGTCGAATACATTTAGAAAAACGCTTAAACCTAAAATTTGATCAGCAATAACTTACATAACAAACTCATTATACTTATAGATTTGCAAATTCTATATTACATCATAAAATCAAAAACAAATGAAAACGCACAATCAACATCGATTATATAAATTTCACTTCTTCGTATACAAAAACCTCGATATTTCGATAACTAAAGTCAATCACCATTCCATACATAACCGAAAACACAAGTATCGAAAATCATCATATCAATAACCATTCAATGTAAATGCAAAAGCTAATAATATCATCATTGATGCTATAAAAAAACATAATTTCTTCACTAAAGCAGTATATACATACATTGATATATGTATATATATGTGTATATGTAACTATGTATATGTGTGTCTGTGTTTGTGTTATGATTTCAGCTGGAAATACAAAACAAATGAAATATATATGTATATATATGTATTATATATATAAACAAAAGTGAGAAAGATAGATAGATATAGATTGAGAGTATATGTGACATACTGCGATGATATTCAGATTAGCAGGATTACGGTTACGATTGGCGATTGAAAAGATACATGCCAAATAAATGATTTTGATTTCGACTTTGTGTGAGACAGGGGGGGAGGCGGGTAAAGAAAGTTTTATACAAACAAGTCCCACTTCATTTTTGTTAGGTTTTCCTTACTTCTTTTTTACGAGTATTTGTTTACTGTATAGTAACTTTTTTTTACAATGTCATGTTTTTTCTTCTTTTTTTTTTTACTTTAATTATGAAGGAAATCATTTTTGAAAAAAAAAACCCCATATTTACTACGGTGAAATGTGCAATACTGGTGAGAAGTTTTACTTTGGGCTCGACTGCATGATACGATTCACACATTTCATTCTCCATGTCAAACAAGTTATTTGTTCTTTTTATTAGTTGATTATCTATTATCTATCTATCTATCTATTAATAAATAAAGTTGAGGGGCTTAAGATTGATTAGCATCTCCATTATTTAAACATTTATTAATCATCTATGTAATAAAGGTTTTGAGTTAATGCATATATTAATGTCCTTAGTCTTTAATGATATGTTACAAGACTTTAAGATTAGTCTTTAATATTACTAGAATGAAGACTCGTGCGATGCACGACTTGAATTTTTTACTTTGTCATATGTATGAATTAGAAAAACTTAGCTCTAAGATACGTAATCA
>JANDBE010000039.1:19194239-19206143 GCA_024320915.1 Erigeron philadelphicus
TGTTATATATATACCGGTAGATTATAAAAAACCTGCAATGGTTTTCGTGAAATTTTTTTTGTATATACTGAAAGTCAAAGGTGGCTGCCATTAGCTTTGATATATATACAAATATAATCTGTTGCAATTCACGATTTCTACATTTCTACATATATGAATCTTGGCCCAAGTAGTTTCTTTTTGGGCTACAAATCCAAATTTTTTTTTTATTGACCCAACACGTTAGGTTTTTTACTTTTTTTTTTAAATTCGTTTAATTGGTTAACAAAATTGTAAATAATAAACTATAGTAAACGAGAGGTGATATTAATACCAATATATTTGATTAATGTACCATAATGCATAATCTTTACAAACTGTACAAGTCAGTAATGCATGAGTGTGTTATATTTATTATAAGTGGTGGTACAGATATCATCTTCCATAATAAAAACGGAAGTACGAGATTGCATGCAAGTTTTTTGTAATCCGCATGTACGATAGATATATAAAATGGAAGAAATACGAGTAATTAGTGAAAAGGTCGCTATAGCAGGTGGTTTGGTGCAGTTCGAAACCTCTTTACATTTTTATTTTAACTTTTACTTTCATACATGTGGCTCCCATATTAATTTTACTACACCATTTTCTTATTTTCTTATTGTTTTTCCTTTAAATTTATTTCGCTTTTAAAATATATATATATATATATATATATATATAACTTTTATCATTTTTTGTGTGATGATAGTTACTTTGTTTTCTTTAAATTATTATATTATTGTTGTAAAATCACTATATGTCAATATGTATTTAACGTATAATTACTTTATCATTAAAGAGATCGATATCAGGTCATTTTTGAAATTGTATTAGGTTTTAAAAATCCGTAATAAACTTTATGTTATCATACACAATTAATGTAATGTTTTCCGGGGCAACGCCCGAGTAACATATCTCGTTATAAAACAAATTACAACGAGCGTTGTTTTTTTTATTGTACTGAGTAACATAGTTATCGACTCGACTCGAAATCCGATTTTTGGACTCGTGGCTCGAAACGTGACTCGAATCGTAAGAGTCAATATATTTGATAATATATAATTTTATAATTATTTATAAGTATTTATTGTAAATTAAAATATATATTATTTGATATATTAAGCTAAAAATAAAAAACACTATTAAAATAATATCAAATTTATTAACATATAAAAAAGTTATGTTTAAAAAAAAATAAAAAACTGAAAAAAAAAAATAAAAAATTTGTGACTCGTGAGTCGACTTGTGACTCGTACATGACTCGGACCGACTCGCACGACAACACACCAGTCATGTTACGAGTCTGGAGCAAAGACGAGTCATCCATCGATTCGCCTCGTTTTCACTATGTTTTGACTCGACTCGTACGAGTTTGTTAACTATAGTCATACCCAATTACTAGTCTTTCTACACCCAAAACCCAACTTATATGTCATTGAGTCTCATATTCTTCAATAATAACACTAGGTAGTTCAACCTACCATTTTCAACAACAATTCAATAACTAGTCAAAGCTCATCTTTTCTCAAAAACTAAAATTATCATATGAACTTATCAATTTCAAAATCAAACTCAACACATAACTCAATGACAAACTAGGTTATCTAAGGAATTGGGGAAAAATCATCATAATTCAATTTCTATCAAAAACCCCCAAATTGGTTCACTCCATGAACCCTAATTTCAAAAGAATTAAGAAAACTAGGTTAGGGGAATTCAATACCTCAATGTGAATCACAAGAAATTAGGGCTTTAAATTTAGATTATTTCCCCCTTTTCTTTCTTTAAATTTCGGCCACCACCACCTCCTTCCAAATCCTCACTTTCAACTTCTTAGATGGGTGGTGATGATTATTGTTATAGATTAACCACCTTGGATTTATGAGGATTATTCCTTGAATTTTCTTGAATTTCTTTGAAGTAGAATTAGAATGAAGGTGAAAGAAATGGAGAGGTTATTGAAATTATGAATAAGATGAAATGGGCTCATGGCTGACATCTTCCTATGATGCCACGCCCCCATCACAAATTTGGGTATTAAAATACCCACTATCCGCCAAAGTTCCAACTAAATTAACCCCTTAACATTAAACAAAATACTAGGAATTTAATTTAATGTCAAAACTACAAAAAGTGTTAGATTTCTATTACCTTAAAAAAATATGGGGTGTTACACTAGATTACAAACTTGAAAAAAAAAAATAATAAGAAATTATCACTAAAGTTGCTTTTCTATTAAAACTGGTTTGGATGGTGTAAAACATCTTGACCTCTAGACATAGGTTAAATGCTTGATCCTGATCTCATGCAAAAGTCGGAGGTCTTTGTCTACATTTAGGTAGAATCTCAAAGCAACCTCTTTACCTATATACAAGTATGGTCTGTATAAATCCCAACCTTCTTTATACAGTGTCGAAATATTCGAGCCCAAAACTCATAAAAAACAATAGTTGAAAACGTAAAATACTTCAATCCTTATCAGTGTTTTTTCAATTTTTAAAATGAAATTTTTTCTGAAACATATTAATAACAAATTCCGCTATGATATTTAATTAATCTAAATTAAGATTTCATGAATTATATGACCTAATTATCCTCATGGTTTCACTTTTTAACTAACCATTTGCTCTAGTCTATAGACACAAACACACACACAAAAAAGGGCTGGTTACTAAAAGAGGAAATAACTATTCGTTTTTCTCCATTTAACAAATTTGTTCACCAAAAAGAGGAAAGAAAAAGAAAGCCGCAACTTTCTATATTTGTATATGTGCTATTTGTCAGCTTTATTTTCCACCGTTGAGATTCATCTCCTCTCATTTTGTCTTCCACTTTTCTTTCATTGGCTGCTTAGAAAAAAGTTATACAAAACTTTATTTCAACCCCACTTGCATCTATATATTACTATATATAAATATATATATCATATCATATACTTCTAATATATATTTTATCCAAAACTAGCTATACAATATCTCTCATTTCTATTTTTGCTAGAATTAGCAATAGCTAGCTTTCTTGAAAAAACAAAACATGTATGGAGGTCTGAATAGTTCAGCTTCATCTTCAGATGCAATATCTAGAGATATGAATGCTTTATTATATTCATCTAGTTTCAAACATCCATCAGATTCAGAGTTTGCGAAAATTAAGCAGTTAATTTCATTAGATCCTGCTTATCAAGATAATTACGATAATAACGTTACCTCTAGCTTAGACGATACTGAAAACAGAACGATTGAACCGAAACAAGATGATACTACTAATAATAATCAAGGTGAAGCTAGGAATTCGTTAATGCGAAATAGGTCAACTCCTAGCTCTTTTTTCTCAAATCTGCTGAATAACCAAACTGATCATGAAAATGAGTTTCTAGATCCTGAAACAGATGAACGGTTTTTCGCGAAAAATGAATATAATGAACATGATTTTCTACAATATGAATCCTTGAAAGATGGCCAGGATCTGCAAAAAAGGCAAGAGCCTAGTTATGGTTATATGAATTCAAGTAATTGGGATTCAGGTAGCTCGAATATAGCAAGGCAGACTAGTTCTCCATCTGGGTTTTTGTCATCGTTGACCAATGTCAAAAATGGTAAATTATTTCAACTTGTTTGTTGATTTTTTGTTTTTGTTTTTACTAATTTCAACTTGCAGTTTGATTTGTTTTGTTAATGGTTGGTTACCAGATTTAGCAACTTGACATTTATTTGTGGTTGACTTTTTTTTTGCATTTGGGCTTTTGGAAGTCATTAAGCTTCATGTATATTGATTTCTGTACTAATTAGTTTGTATTAAGTGTTTTTGACATCTATCCTTA
Source organism: Erigeron philadelphicus (assembly GCA_024320915.1). NCBI lineage: Eukaryota > Viridiplantae > Streptophyta > Magnoliopsida > Asterales > Asteraceae > Erigeron > Erigeron philadelphicus. Next base: position 19,198,081 of record JANDBE010000039.1, read on the forward strand.
CATTTTTTTGGTTGTAAAAGTCAAACTGCCAAAATAAAGCTGAAAAAAGGATTCGTTTGAGTTCAAGATCTTTAGAGGTGTGTAAGAAGTGCGACTGTACAGGGTCTTAAGTTTTTCGGGCTCAAAAGAATTGGAGCCTCAGAGTATTATTTGCTTGCTAAAGTTTTTGTACAAATGACTGTTATGATTCATCATGGCCTAATGTATTTCTTGGAGTGAATTTATTAAAATTGGGTTGCTTTTGATATCATAACTCAGATTTTGCTGGCATGAAAGAAGTGAGAAAAGGCAATTCGTCCAGTATTTCAAATAATCATATCAGTTTCTCATTAGGGTCATCTTCATCATCAAGATTCATGCCCCAAATAGCTGAAACCGAGAACGGGTTACACGATTCCACATTCAATAGCCATAAAAGGGGCAGAGATGGTGGTTCAAAGATGTCACAGGTACGTCTTCATTTAACAATCGTTTTTTCTTTGTAATTTGCATCCCAATTTTGCTAAGCTTTTCATGGGCTTATTTGCAGAATGGGGAGACTGCAAACCGCCCGTCTAATTTAGTTCACCATATGAGCTTGCCAAAAACTTCTTCTGAGATGGATGCTGTTGACAATTACTTGCATTTCCAACAAGACTCGTCCGTTCCTTGGAAAACACGTGCAAAAAGAGGATTCGCCACACACCCACGAAGCATTGCAGAGAGGGTACATACAAAATTCTTTGTACTACTGATTTTATATGATTAGTTGCCATCCAGCTTTGATACTATTTTGATCTTATTTTCCACATCAATTTTAGTTGAGAAGAACCCGAATCAGTGAAAGAATCAAAAGACTGCAAGAGCTTTTTCCTGATATGGACAAGGTAAAATATCTTGTCCCTCAAATGATCCAATTGCTAGTCTTGTTTCATAACTTGTTATAATTTATGGATGATATTTATACCGTAATCAAAAAATTAATGTGAATATGTATAAGACTTGAACTATTTAGCATTCTCATGAAAGTTGAATAGTTATATTGCCCAACTGTTACTTATAGACAGAATCGGGCTTCTTATGCATAGTTTTTCATAAACATAGCACACGCACTCAAACTGCAGAAAACTCCTCTTGTATAAGATTGGGTTGAGATATAACAGCTTAACAAGGATTGCAGTATCCATGACCTCTTCATTGATTAGGAAATAATTGACTCAGTGGCAAAAAAAGAGCTGACTTGGTCAGTTGGTCACATAAAATGAGTTGACCCATATATAGCAGTTTTCCTTTCCTTCGATAAACTTAAAACTTTAAGAATTAGGAAACTTCATTGGCTAGAGAAGTTTATAGAACAGGGGATCTGAAACTCACATTTTTTTATAACCATTTTGCAGCAAACTAATACAGCAGATATGTTAGATATGGCCGTTGAGTACATTAAAGATCTCCAAAAGGAACTGCAGGTAAACCACATGAATTTTTAAATTATTTTGTGAAATTTTAATTTGATCTTGGATTATTTTTATTTTAGACTTTGAACGATGCTCGAGCAAGATGCACATGTTCAAGTGAACAATTACAGTCTGGTTCAACCATGTAGCTTTGCTTTTTATGTTCAAGAGAGCATTACATAAGCAGCAGATGGATCAGCAGGTACCAATCAGATTAATGTTGTAAAATGTATATGATCTAGTTTTTTTTTTCTTAATTAGAAGAAGGCATATAATTAGATCCAACATTTGGATGACCCAAAGTGGATCAAGAACTTTGTCAGGAAGTTGATGATGTGATCTGAATTGTGGGTTATTTTTTGTTTTCGTTTTTTTTGGCTTTGTCTCGTGAATCAGGTTCATTTAGCTCTTATTTTGTAAACAGGACATACAAATTGAAAATAAAGAAATAAGAGTAAATTACACGAATGGAGAATGGTTTATAACATGAAACAGATGAAAAGCTTTATCAAATTCAATGATAATATAACATTAGCCAGCGAAATGATCTAATGCTGCAGGAACATAAAAGATATAACATCAACCGGAAAAATATGAAAACCTAGGATCAATTAAGACTATAACATAGTAAATTTCAACACTTAAGCTACTTGTTTATTCTCGTAAATTTTCTTCAATCAAACGACTAGACGCCACTCTATGCTCACTAGTTCTTCTACATGAGCTCACCTGCACCATATAAAAAGCATCAAACAAGCAATTTTACAACTAAATGAATAATATGCACATATATCTGTATATATGTAATAGTATGTATAGAATAGAATGTTTACATGGTTCAAAGTTGACACTGCATTTCTCCGGAAGTTGCATGGCCATGCTACGATCGACACCAGAAATAGGAGGGCCGTTGACCAGAACGCACAAACAAGGTTGACCAAGAACTTTGATTGCATTGCAGCAAGCCTCATTCGGTGGAATGGGGCTAAAAGGTGCAACTGATGCACGACAAGGTATAAGTTGCACCAATGCTGAGAAAAACGTGCTACCACATGGGTGAGCCACGGTTCCTTGAACCAATAGTCCTATAATCACCACCACCATGAGTGCTGCCATTGTCTTTGATCTATTTTCCATGGTTTTAATGAGATATTTGACACTTGTACTATAAATGATATATTTGTGTTAGAAGTAGCTACTTGATGGAACTTTGATTTGATGGATATATTTATAGATACAGATTTTGTGCAGGTAGTGATTCAAGCCATTGTTGGTGAATCACAGTTGGTTCATGCCAATCCGTAAGTTTCAAATTCAGCACCATTGGCATGCTTAAGAAAACAGTTGTTAAATTCATTTGTCATGACTAAGTTCTTTATCTACTCGTGTGTTTAGTTCATTTCTAGCTATACATTGAGTTTTTGACGAATGAACGATAGGTAATTCGCGCATAGCTAAATTAGGATACTCAATTTATATTTGCCTCTCAATTGTCAAAGATCTTGTAAAGATTATAATTATAGAGACCCAATAACACATACATTCCTACCATGTGCCTACTTCTACCCTGTCGTGCGGCATACTCTAGTTAAAAGACTCGAGCGTGAGACGCACAATACTGCCAAACCGAGTTCTATTTGGATTGCGAGTTTTTAAAAACACTCTAAGATTGTTAAATAAACCTTTATATTGTTCCATTTTGGAATCAATGCAGCATTTCCCACCAAAACTACGGAGGCTCCATCCACCTGTTGAAGCAGTAAACGACCCTTTAAGTTCATGCAAGAATGAGTAATTTGTCCTGGACATGTTTCACTGTGCAATATGTGTTTCCTTTAATCATAGGAAAACAGTTTGAAGTTAGAGAAGATGTCAAGCTGTGACAAAAAGGGGAAAAAAAAAAGAAAAAAAAGAAAGAAGGGTATTGTCATGTAGAATACTTTCCATCGATAAAAGATTGACAAACTATGATAAAAAAAAAAAAAAAAAAAAAAAAAAAAAAAAAAAGAAAAAAAAAAGGGGGTTCATTATTGCTATCTAGGCATAACAAGGTTTGTAATACTAATTCAATTGTAGCAATAATAACAAACCTAATTTTAAATGTAACAATCGACATCCAGCCATCAAATCATCCAACACTTGAGGTTGCTGTTTTAGATTATGTTACGCTTTCAAAGCATCTACTATTTCAATTATTGATTTATTAACAAAAAAATATATACGTAAACTCTCCAAATCAGAAGCAAATTGGGAGAAAAACAAGCACTAAATAGTTTGGTCTGAGAACTGATTTTATATTTTCCGCACACCTCTTTCAACAGCCCCATTGGCATCTTTTTTTAGGTAGAATGGCACTACTAACTTAACAATATCAGCTACAAAGTGAGAACTACCATTCGAACCCAGCCCTGGAAAAAGGCAACTTATTAATATATACAACAATTAATGTTTCAAGACAGATTATGCTAGGGTACACTGACTCGGACCATAAATCATAATGATTCACTAACTTAATATTTTGTTCAAAATCAATACATATCTGTAAGTTAAATGCTCCAACGGCAGCACTTTCCCAATCAAAACTTTGGAGGCTCCATCCACCTATTGAAGTCAAGATGACATATCCCAAAAAATCTCATTTTCCTTGAAACCATTCTTAATGCAGCGCTACCTAGATGCCCCAGCTGCAGCCCCTTTCTCATATTCACCTTGCTCTTCTTTTGCAAACTCTTCGATCAACTCACGTTGTCTTTTACTTAAGTTCCTGAATACATAACAAAAAAGATATCCACATAGGATATACTTTAGTTCACTTGGCTAGTCACATTCGGATATCAAGAAAACTTTTATTGCTAAATGCTTTCATAGCAAAGCAGATTTCTACGCTATATTATTATTGGCTGGTAGGCTGAATGTGATTTTATTTACTCTAGTCTAGCAGTATTAGTTTTACTACATAACTATTACAGTTGATAACTACATAATTACCATTGAAATGATTACAATAATTATGTCCTGATTATTCCTAAACTCTCAAACCTAGGATACTTCTTCCTATTACCTCTATCATTTATTCTTATCTTCCTATTACCTCTATCATTTATTCTTAATATCATCAAGATGAGCAATAGCTTTATTGATAAAAAAATACATTTATATTTATCTCTAATCTTGACGATACAGGTCGTAATCCCCAAATGATGCATCGGTTGGCAGGTTTTATTCTGCGATTCTTCAAAATAAATAATTGTGCGCCTAGACACACATAAAAACCCTTAATAATCAGTAAGACTTGCAGAGGGAAAGAGCAAGAAAACATACGTCGGCATGCTGACATTGAAGTGCACATATTGGTTTCCTTGAAAGTACGAATTTCTTGGTTTAATTCCTGATCCAGAACAGATCAAAACATTACTTAATCCCAAACGAAGGAAGATAAACTCCGGACAGTACATTTCATTTCACAGGTTTAAAAGAAACAAGATAGCAGCCTACAACCTACCTTTTCCCTTCAAAACTACTTTCTGACCAGGTTGGGTTCCTGGACGAACCTGCATATATGATAATTACATTAAAGAATTTTAACAAAAAAACACCATTGTTAATGAAGTTAATGTAGACAGAACCTTAAGAACAACATCTCCCGTTAGTGTTGGAATCTGAATAGTCCCTCCCAAGATTGCCTGCAAGTCGAGAACAGGACAACCATCCTTTAATTAGTTACAAACTTCCATGAAAAAACTGGAATAAAAAAAAAAAAGAACCGAATAGATAAATTAATAGTAATAAAACAACTGCCGGGACTCAGGAGTTTGACACTGTCATCACTCAACTCAGAAAGTTCTATGACATAGATATAGAGATTAATAATCAAAATAAAAATTGCCTTGATTAGCTTACCTACATGTTGATTATCAAATCTGTTAGATTTGTGTCTGGTTGGTAGTTTTTTACTTCACGGGTTGGTTGAAGTCGATTTTTGTCAACACTACCACTAAGCTTAGCACTCACCAAAACCACACAAATTGATGTATTTAGCAGGCTCAACTGCATAAATTGTCCCTCAATTAAGCATCAGTCTGCAGCCTTAGTCCAGTGCCAAACAGGTTAAACCTTTGTCCCTATTTTAATTATTTATTCCCAAAATAGGACCCTTATTTTGTCTGTCATATCACCGTTTAAATTAAACTGCGTGACAGCATTAACATGAGTAAAGAAATTTTTCGCTTCATCTTGATTTTTTTGTCATTTTTCATCATCAAATAAAGCACCTCCTTAGGCGCCACCTCATCATCATCAATGGTTTTCAAATAACTCAAAATCTTACGTCGACATATACAACACTACTGTAGATCACTCTCTTTAATCAGAGAGTTACATATCACATATTTTGTCTCAAATACTCCTCGTGTGAAAAGAGTAGAAATTCTGAACTAGTAGAGGCAATCATATCCTTATATTTAAGAGTCTGCTAGAAGCACGTCTTCTTATTCGTTGGTCAATTTTGATGACACCAACATGGTGGAACGAAATTGAAAAATTATTCACAATTTAAGAGCTGTTAAAGACTTAGAGGTCAAACCTTTCTTGAGAGAACCTACAACTGAAAGTTGCTTCAGGGACAACTAAGTAGTTCATGCTTGCTTATGCAGCCAGTTAATTTAAGGTGAATATTTAAATGTTTCTTAGAAAAGCATGCTCAAGTTAAAAAAGGTTGCTTCTGTCCCAATGTGGCAATAATCAAAGAGGGCAAGGTTTCCAATAGAAGTTAAAGTTCTATGTGAAGTTAAGATGGTTTTTCACCTTAGTTCATTATTACCTGAGTGATATTCAGAGCAGCATCAACATGAATATCAGGTCCTTCTCGGCGAAAAATAGGATCTTCTTGCACCTAGAAAGTTATCATAACATATATAAAATACATACAAGATATGAATTTAAGCTAAAGGCTTTATACATATGCATTATAAGCATGTGTAAACACATGTATATACATATGTGTGCTACTTAGCCAAATAAATGTAACTTGATCTTTACCTTGATAACAACATAAAGATCACCCGGCCGGTTGCCATCAGGATCTGCTCCACCAGCCCCGGACATCCTTAATTCTTCATTTGTATCTACCCCTGCATATTCCAAACACTGAATGAATCAACAAATTATAGTTTTACATTTATATGACCCTTCGGATCACCGATTGCTTATACAAATGATCTATACTTATGTACAGTATCTTCATGATTCCACAAACAACTGTACAGTCAATTACAGTATAATTGTACTTGATATGAAAAGTAAAAGGATAAAATCTAAGATACTAATCCATCTGAAGTAATTTAAGTGTCAATCCATAACCCAGACAGAAGTTAATTAAACTTGGTGGTTTCGTCAACAATATATGCTACTTAATCCATCTTGTGTTCCTAAACAAAGTGAACTTTGAATGATCGAGTAAAGTAGCAGAATTAAGAATGTACTCCCTTCGAGTGCCATATTTATTATTATCATGTTCCGTGAAATAAAAAAATATATATGAAATGAAAATAACCCCAAGTGTAATCCAGTTCCTTATTCACTCAGACTCCACAATATGCATAAACGAAGACAAGAGATATCAAAAACATAAGCTGTTAAAAGAAAAAATCAAAATCATAAAATACCTGGCATTATAGTAACTTTCAAAGTTTTTGGTCCTCTCACTACTCTCTGTCCATTGCATGACTTGCATAAACTCTGCAAGTCAGCCAGCACTGTAAGTCATAGTTCTACTACTTAAAGAAAATATGTACAGCATAAGATAGATACAGCAGAGAAAAGAAAGCATGAAAATTATTTAACTGCATTTCTGCATCACTGCATTTCGGCAAGCTCATGGCACATAGGCATAGCAAGACAAGCATCGGCCTAATAAGTCATAAATGTGTGAACACAGCATGCGGTAGTATCGCATACACAAATGACAGATAGCTATTGCATCTGGTCATAGCTACATACATACATTACTACAAATATTGCATGCTGTGGGTTATGGCCAGTCGCTAAATACATAAAACAATACTTACTACAGTAACTAATTACTAACTACAGAGACTTACTATCATACTAGTAATATTCAACCCCGCGTTGCGGGGTTTCGACTGTCGTGTTGAAACAAATGCAATAATAATCATTATGTCATTAATAGGTTTGTTTGAGAAGGATATTTGATTAAGAGCAAAACCACGAAATTATGTCATATACTTATGATTAAGTTTTGTTATTGATGAATGATGATGTGTCAATATATATATTAACTAAAACCATTGGCATGTAAAAGAGATATTTATCTAAAGTTAATACCACAAATGATTTCAAAATTTTATAGAAAATGAATAATCAAAAATCCGGGAAAAAAATAAATTAAAGTTTTCAATATATTAGTTAAAATTCTAAGGGTGAGAAGTTTGATAAAAACCAAAAATAGTGATACATAATGGTATGGGATGTAACTATTAAAAAAGTTACAATTTATTTGTTGGAAACCTAAAGGGGGAAAAAATTTTCAAAAACCAATAAGTAACCCGTGTAAAAAACCCGAACATAATGCGATGTGACAAAATCCGGTTATTGGTTCGGAATGTGCCGTGG